>VUQG01001897.1:0-17526 GCA_015106755.1 Etia nguti | reverse complement strand
CCGTGACCCCAAAAAGGATAAGCGGAAGAGAATGGATGGTAAAAAACAAACAAACTTACATTTCAAGCATAATTCAAAACCACTTCCACTGAATATAGTTATCTAAAATCTTAAACGGATTCCTTTTTCTACTATATTCATCACACATTAGTTTTTTTTGTCACTGACTGTATGTGTAGAGAGGAGTGAGTCTGTAACCAACTCGTTTTATGGATGCATGGTTCACAAATAGCAGAACCTAGTGCGAGCCTGACCGTGCGGGGCCTTTAATGTGCCATAAATTGCGTTTTGAGCTCTTAAGAGACACCTATATGAGCTGTGTGCTGACTGGGCTCAGTGGTGTCCGGGTGATGAAAGTGCAGGTTGTGCCGCAGCAGGTGCCCGGTGCTTTCGGTTAATTGGCCCTCATTTTGCTAACACACTGTGCAAACTCTTTGAAGCATCACTCCAAGTAGAGACTTCATTAAAACCAAGGGTTTAATTGGAAGCTCAAGACTCAGAAATCTGTTTTACACTTTATTTAGAGGTGCCTGTAGAATTATTGGCTTACTCAGTGTATTTATATGTTATAAACAGGGATGAGTCTATTTGATGTTAAAGGGGACCTAATATTTTCATTCCAGCTCTGTATTTTTATTCTTAGACTCCACTAGAGTAGCGTTGAATGATTCACACTTCACATTTATCACAGTGATTTATATTTTTCTTCAGTGGGATTTGGTGCAGTTCAGACTTTATCTGAAACCAGCCATTTCAATTCCTTTGCCTTGGAAACAGAAGGCTTGAAAATTGGGTCTTTAATTCTTGAGATGACTATATTAGGAATCTCCTCCTTTTTTAAGAGCATATAAAGCCAAGACTATAAACTTTATTTCAAATTTTAGCCATGTTTAATATGGACTGG
This sequence comes from Etia nguti, assembly GCA_015106755.1. NCBI lineage: Eukaryota > Metazoa > Chordata > Actinopteri > Cichliformes > Cichlidae > Etia > Etia nguti. The sequence continues at coordinate 16,622 of VUQG01001897.1, read as the reverse complement.
AAAAGTAATAAGTGTTATAAACAGTATTCAGATAAACAAATGCATTGTGGAATAAAAATAAAAGTTATCAGCTGATTGAAGCACAAGTGCAGGTCAAACTGATGAGTTGAATCGATAGGCAGGCGGACTAATAATACCAAGGAATTGAATTACTGACAACTGGTTCTCTACGAGAATCGGTTCACAATCCCTAGTCATGACATTAGAACGCTGGCTGTAAGCTCAACAGATTTCACAAACCCATTAATCTCGCTTCATAGTGCACCAGCCCTCTGACCTCTTCTCACATTCGACCTGGAACCTCTCAGTTCCTCTGCTGACGAATGCTTGTTTTGTGGTTAAGTGGGGGTAGTCTGTCTGGAGAGAGTTTTTGTGTTCAATGGAGGCAGTGTACAAAATGTTTGGTACAACCGGTTTGTGGGCCGCTCTTGTTTGTGCTGTTGTTGGTTCATCAGCCAATGGCGGAGAAGTGTGTTCTAATATACAAAGAGCTAAAGTGAAATCGAGTGTTAAAAACAATGACAAGTGACCACTGCAGCTACTGTTTTTAGTTTTCATGTAGTATTTTTGGTCTTTCATGGTTTTTCCATGCCTTGCCTGCTCCCGGTGACCTCCCTTCTCTATTCCAGCTCACTTGTCAGCAAATAAGCAATTGACCGACATATATCATCCACATCTGGTAATGTGCTGTTGTGATTTTGAAGTACTACACAGTTGCAGGTTTGTGGTGTGTGAAGACCCCTTTCCATTCCCTGTGCAAATGGAAAACACGTATGCAGATGGACACATTTGTGGGACCATTGCGCTTCATCCTCAGACCTCGGTTCATCTCAATGTGACGTAGTATAAGAAAAGCCAGCCAGAGATGTAGCCCAAGATTCCCGGGACAACAAAAGCTAAGCAATGACACAACCAAGGCAAGCTGGACTTTCCACTATTTTCCAATTTCTGTTTCTAATGCATAAACCACAAATAAACAACAAAGCCTTATGGGACTTGATGAGTCACGCAGTGAAATTTGCCCCATTAGTGATATTGGTTACTCTTCCACCTTTAGCCTATAACGATAACGCTGTGTGAATTGCAGTTGATCAGCAGTTCCTCAGTGGTATTTTTATCAGAAATTTAATCATTTACAAATGTAATACAAGTGACAGTTTGTCTATTTGCATCATAACTAAAAGAAAATAATTCAATGCATAATTAAGATTAAGGAACTGACCTCCCAGCCCATTGTTCCTTCAGTGGGCTGGTTTCAGTCGTTATGCAAATGTACTGTTTATAAGATTGGGGAAACCTGCAGTCAGCTGAGACTGAAGAAGTCACTTGGATGAGTGACGAAACGTTTCTCCCACAAAACGCTACGTCCAGATGAACAGAATCAACTTTTGGAGATTTACTTTCCTGGATGATTGAGAATGCATCAAGACGTTCAATGACTTGACATTTTCAAGTCAAAGACTCATGGAAAATAAAAAAGGGATGAATGAAATCTATTTTTTGCACGTTAATCTAAAAGTTCGGAAATTTTAGGTTTTTTGACAGGTTTTCTTTGCCTTTCTCACATTTTTTGGTGTTAAAATGCGAGCATACAGTAATATTAAGTCAATCAAACATTCAGTTAGACAAAGAAAATTTTTTTTGTAAGAAGTGATAGAAGGAGATTGTGTAAATAATTGAGTTAATTTGTAGTTTAAAATTGGTAAATGAAAACTGTAATTAATGACATTTACGAATACCTGAAATAGATGAAGAAAAAATATAGGTGTGAAAAACAAAAATATAGCCATTAAAAAATATGTATGTATAAAAAAAAATTAGAGCACACAGTCATTTTAGCCAAAATAGTCTGTCACTTGAGGGGTTAAAAAAGGATAATAAAAAACCAAACTTATTCTCAGGTCATAACTAATGGTTTCCATAATGTTTTTTATCAAATGCACCTCTTTGATCAAATGTAATTGGTTAGATTCTGTGTAGTTCTCTGCAAATATGTTTCTAGAGATGAAGTGTCATGAAGCAGTCACCTCGGTTAGTGCTGTCATCTGACTGCAGGTTTAAATAGAAGAGGATGTCATCGAGTTCACATACAATGCTGCACGACCACGTTAAAGATTTAAAATGTCTTATGTAACCTCATGATTTCGTCCTCTCTAACCCCTGCTGCTGCTATGTAACAGAACAGTCCTCTAAAATTACCACATCCATTAGAATAAAGCTTTCACAGCCAACTGAAAATGACAATAGAAAATAACAATTGTTCCCAAACACTGCTGCATAATGTAGGCTTGCAGCAAAACCAAGTAAAATGAATAATTTGACATCTTCTTCATACAATGAAGCAGCCGCCCTCACAGGCCATAATAAAGGGAACACGGAGAAGGACATTAACATAGTCATTTCAAGACCTCTCTTTTGAGTCCAGTAGCAGATTGGGACTTGAATGAGCTGCTCTTAAAATGAGCCCACTGGGTCTTTATTAACAGGTTCAGGTTGGCTGGTGAGAGCCACATGGAGACGGTTTGGGTGAATGAGGCTGCTGCTGCTGTCAGAGCTATGTGTTGTAAATAGTGGGCCATTTGCACAAGAGCAACTTGCACTCTCCATCTACTTCAATTAGAGTGTGAGGGTAATCAATAGGCTCCAGACACTGAAGAAAGAGCTTCGCTGAATAGCCTAAATGTCAAGATGAGCCATTTGCACAGTCAGCCTGGAGTTTGAGGGAGATTTCATCAAACTATCAAAGTGGATGATAGCAGTAAAAGTGGCCTTATTGCCTTCACACACAGGGACTATCCTGTTTGTTATGTAGTATTATCAGTGCATCATGTACTTTTACACATCTGGCCAAACTTCTCCAGCCCATCTGGTGGGAATCGAAGGTGTATGTGAGCCAGCTGAGAGACATAATCTCTCTGGCATGTCCCTGGGTCTTCTTCCAGTTGGACATGGCCAAAACACAGGTGATGTCCTGGTCAGATGCCTGAACCACCTCAGTTGGCTCCTTTCGATGTGGAGCACTGGAAGCTCTACTCTGAACTTGTCATGAAAGACCAAGCTCACCCAGCCACCCTGACAGATACAAGACCACTTGTATCTGCCATCTCCTTCTTTTGTTCACTACCTACAGCTCTTGGCTGAAGGTGATGGTAGGAATGTGGAACAATCAGTAAACTGACACCTTAACGCCAAGTTCTCTCTTCAACCACAACAGATGAATACAGTATCTGCATTATTAAAGACACTTCTCTTATCTGTCTTTCAAGAATCCTGAGAAAAACTGGAACTCCTACATTTAGGGCAGCAACTTATCCCCAACCTGTAATGGAGACACCACCCATTTCCAACTAAAAACTGTGGCCTTAGACTTGGAGGTCCCAAAATGTATTTCTGTCACTTTGTGTGTGCCTTCAAACCACCACTCCAGTGTGAGTTGAAAGTCACCACTCGATGCAGCCAACAGAATCACGTCATCTGGAAAAAGCAGAGATGGGATCTTGAGATCGCCAAATCTAACACTTTATTTTGTTGCACCTAGAAACTCTGTCCTTAAAAATTCTGGACATGTGAAAAAGTTCAGTCCTGGTGGAGTCCAACACCCAATAGAAATGAGTCTGACTTGGCTTTGCCAGCAATGCAAAGCAAGCTCTAACCACAGTTGTACAGGCACCATTGTATACCTGTAAATCCCAAAAATGTCTTTTTACAACAAAAGCATTCATCAGTTTTAGCACTTTTTAAACCTTACATGTTAAGTTTCACTTCACAGAGACTAACTAGGATTGCAACAGGTGATACATTTAACATCTAGACTTAAGATGTATGTAAGAATTCATCTATGGCAGAAAGCAGTTTCATCACTGGCTTGAGCATAAAAGCATGAAAAAGGTAACAGTATACAACTCTGAGTAGAAAATGTATATCTTTTGGAAGAATTCAGCAGAACATAAAGATTAGGTTACTTGGGGAAACTCAAGGAAAAGAGCAATGATAAGAATAAAAAAATTACAGAGACAATAAATAGTAGAGCTGGGATGTCAGTGCTTAATAAGGCAATACTTCAGGGTAGTTTTTATGTCCTCATTTCTGTTTCCCATACACCAGAGAGTTGCAGGAACACTGGCTTTATTATGAATGATCTTTAATGTCATTGTACTTGGTACTATCAACAATACTAACTAGGTACAGAACTAGAACATAAACATCTCAAAATCCAACAGAATTTTGGTGTCTGGGTCCATGACAGGTACAATGAAATCCAGCTGGGCTTTCTCTTAGGACAACAATTTAAAAAAAAGAAAAGAAAAAAAAGTAGGTAAGAAATTAATCATAAAATAAATGTAAAGTCGCAGCATCAGCAGAGGAGAAAAACAGCAGCATTAACAGGATTTGGCCAGAGTGAAGTGTCATTAGCTGATTAAAATGTCCTCAGTGTTGTATTGAAGTGTCAGAGTATTTCTGTCTCATCTGTACAGTCAGTTTAAACGACAGCCCTGAAAATGATCCCAGGAGTTTTTAATCGCTACCAGTCTCAGTCATGGTCGCCCATTAATAACTAGACTTATTAATTAATAAACAAACACTGGAAACGACCCATAATTTAACATAACATATCAGATAGCATAGCTGTGGATCACAACATGACTAAATAAAGGACTAGGTATTAAAGAGTCCCGTGAATATTTGGGTTTTCCCTTGGAGAAGTGGTCTTTACTTAGAAATATCAGACCAAAAAAAGTGAAGCAAATATATAAGAAATAGATAAGTTTAAGTGTAGATATAAGTAATGGAATACAAAACTTGTATAAAATGAAGGTAAATGCAGTAATTTATGGACATTGTTTGCATTTGCATTGGTAGTATGTACTTTATTTTTGTGAAACAGTCTAATTCTAAAGGCTAGGCCTGTTCTAACCCTGCACGTCTCTGTGAGGCCGGCCCCTGGTGTATTTTTGGCTTGTAGTCGAGCGGTTTAAATTGCAGTTGAACTTTTTATTTCATGTGTCCTTCATTTTGAAATTTAATAAGCTACAGTTTCTCTCTGTGATCCCTCTGCGCCACGAGAACGCACCTCTATTAGAACCTGAATGAAAAGAGGTTATTGCTGTTATCGCTGCTGCAGCTTTGGCAGCAGCTTTTTTTAACATTTGTATGTCTGACTAAAGCTACTAATCACGCGAATCCCATCATAATCTCTAAAACGGTGTTAATAGCAAAAGAGGATGAAATGATTATGAGGAGGAAATGCTCAGAAATGCAGAGCTAATTCTGAAATGTAATCAAAAATCTGCCTTGTTAATCATTTCTTTTTTGCCTAACAGAAGATTCACGAAATTATTGCAGCCGTGAGCGTAACTAAGCTTCCTGTTTCCCTGGTAATTAAATTCACACAAACAGACCTGCAGTTACATCTGAAGATACTGACAAAAAATTAACTAATGCTCAGTGCAGCCTTTTCAGAGAGGGGGAGGGCTGTAGGAGGGATTGGGAAGTGTTTTTGTTTGCTTGACATCCTGTTTATGAGAATAAGTGTCCATCATTATGCTGCCGCCTCCAGGACAAATTAAACTGGGATGTGATGAATGTTCCCTCTGTGGGGAGGAAGATGAAGAAGAAGTGTCTGTTCAGATTTACTCGAGTCAGAGGAAGAAATAAGGACGTGCTGTCTGTCCCCGAGTTTTGAAAGCGGTGACTGAGAGGCTCATAAAGTGCTGTCTCATGCTGCTCAGCGGTGGCTCAGGATGAGTCAGCAGCGAGGATGCTAGATCAAACTCAGCGTCCTAATGTTCTGCTCCCTCTGATAAGCGCTCATGTGAGGGCTTCAAATGCTCAGGGTGGAAATGGCAGCTGAAAACTCTCCCATATCTCACCTGACTGTTTCCATGAACACACACACGTATACCATGTTATGTTATAAGTGACATTGTTTTCCTCCTTTCTCATCTCTCCATTTGTATATCACCACTTCCTCTCCTCGCATTTTAGTCCCTCCCACAGGTGCGAGCAGAGGAGGCGAGGAGAGAGGAATCAAGGCAACGGCATTTAGCAAAATGAGATTTCCTCATTTTAAGGTGATGTCAATTAAATATGACATTTGGCACAACTGCATGATAAATTGGGCATTATGGCCTAAGTGCAGCTGTATTGTATGATGTTAGGCTCAAGAGCACTCAATGCTTTTTTTATATTCAGGGCTACTTTTAATTGGCAGCTTGCCATCCTGTGACAGGACAGCATGGTCCTGAAAGGAGTTTGTGGAATACTCACAACCTTAAATCTAATGTTTTGTTTTTCTTGATACACATTTCCCACTATTATTTTTTATATTTATCAATTAAATTAATAATTTGTACTTTAAAAAGACGGAAGACGGAGGTTTTCTAGTGTTACTTTAACTATGATATTAATTTAAAAGACTTTAATTGGTTAAGTTTAAACATTAAAACTACTGTGGCTACCTGACTGCCTCCCTTTAGGCTATAGTCCTACACACTGATGTTTCTATTCTAATTAGGACACACAAAATCTTCTTTTATTTAAGTATGATAGCAAAGCTGAAAATCAGCCAAAAAAGCATTTCACTGTGATCACCACAGTGATCATACTGGAAACACTGGTGGTGGCTGGAAGGGTGCAAGCCTGAGTGCTCATCGCTGCCTGTGTTAGCTGTTGATGACCAGGCTGCGGCTGCAGGGCTGGGGTCAGCATGCACTCGGCTCATCATTCTGTGTTAGCAGTGTAATGAAGTTGTTTCTATCCTGGACGCAGTTTTTCCACTTTACCATCGGACTTTTGTCTTTTCATGAAATTAAAAAAAGTCTGTATCTCCACTTCTCAAAACTTTGCTCCACCTTTTCCTCCTCCCTGCACGCAAACTGAAATGTTGAATTTAGTGCAGCAAGGCATCACATAACTGCTTCACAGCGTTACCTGTAATGGGATCATAGTAACCCCGTATTATAACTTGATATAAATTAAAAGAACGAGTTGTTTAAAGAGTCATTCTCCCTCCCTGGTTTGTATGTTCCAGCTGTGTGCCATGCCTCTATTATGCCTCAAGGTACAGTTAAATACTTCTGCAAGTGATCTGCCTGTTCATCCTTGATTATAACTCCTCTAACAGCCTCTTCCATCCTCCAAATGCATTTTAGGACTGAAACATCCTTCAGTGTGGCATAGAGAAGTGGATTTCCAGGTCACGGGCAGGAAAGAGGACAGAGAGAAATGAGAGAAACCTGTTGTTTTCCTTTTTCAGGTCTATGTGTCAGTTTTCTTTGCTTCAGTTGTTTTCATCCATTCGTAATCTTCACCTTTCAGAAGTCTAGACACGGTGGCGTTATCTTCTCCAAATATAAATAATCTGTCCAGTGGTTTTGAGTCTTCCCCAAGGTGTCCTCCCAGTTCTGACTTTGTTAATTACTTTCTTTTCAGTTTTGTCATTATTTTTGTCTCTTTTTCAACTCTGTCCTCCGTCCTCTTGCCTATAATGTGGAAATCAATCACAGTGAGCCATGTTGAGGGATGTCTCAATTCCTAATATTCATCCATTCTCTTCCGCTAATCCTTATCATGGTCGCAGGGGGACTGGAGCCTATCCCAGCTACCATAGGGCGAGAGGCAGGGTACAGCCTGGCCAGATCACCAGTCTGTCGCAGGGCTAACACAGAGAGACAGACAACCATGGTGGATGTGAAACTAGGACCTTCTTGCTGTGAGGCAACAGTGCTAACTGCTGCTCCACCGAGCTGGGCGTATCCTAATTCTAATGTTTAAATACTAGCGGTTTTACTAATAAGCATTAAATAACCCTGCTGAGTACCTCATGCCAGTGTGTCTGGGTGTGGGATTGGTGAAGAAGCATTGCTGGTTATTCCAAGGTCTTGGCCACCAAACAAACATAAACACAATGGTAGCTTCTTGCCTCAACATTCTTTTGTTGAAAGACGATGAGTATTTGATATGTGGAAATGTTTTTTTATGTTTATTATCTTGGTTTCCTATTATTTGCCCTGCCATCAGCCTTCATAGTCTTTGACTTCATATTGTACAGTGGACTAGATGAGTCATGATGGTGTTTTAATTACCAATAAAGCATGACTGAATTAGCAGAGCTTGTTAAATTAGATGGTATCTTAAGTAAGTTAGATGATATATTGATAAATTAGCATGAGATCATTAGCATAATCAGTAGCTACGCTGTAGATCCTGCCTTGCAGATAAGGAGACCAAGTGAGGGCACAGACACATGCAATTAGTCTGCCTAATTAAAACTCTCTCTGCAAACAATTGCAACTGGGTGCCCATTTGATGAACTGTGAATATAAGATGAGCTGGTGCATTTATTTCTCATGAACCTGGCAGGGCGGCAGCAAAAAATCTTCTTGCATAGCTTCACTGAGGGTATACAGCATATAGATGAGCAGCTATGAGGTTACAGATCAGCAGTTTAATAAGATTAAGTGCTGGACTTCAAAAATTAAGCCAATCCATGCAGTTGTTCTGAAAGAGGAAACTATCCATACAGATTAAAACTGTAATAAACAAGTTTAATTCTGCAGTGCCGGTAGACATTTTAACCCGGGAGTGTACGGGTACTGACTCAGTGTTGGAGCCGCTAGTGGACGTTAGAGGGACTGCAGTTTTCCTTACTTTGGCGGATTCATTTGCTTGTTTATCTCATGTGATTATTGTCTGTCTTTATTCATAAACTGTGGATCTGAGTGTTGTGAGGCCACTCTAACAGCCGTTTGCCCCCGCACACTTTATTAAATGTCAGGTTTATTTATACAGTTATATTTTATACTCTGTGATATTGCACCATCCACAGTCTGCAACACACTTGCTGACCAGTGGCTTTTCAGTGCTTTGGCTTGTTTCACTGGTATGAGTGAGATGGTATGAGTTGGCTCTTTACCATCTGCACTGCTGCTAAATGCATATAAGAAGGGGGTGTGATTGATTCCCATTGGCTTTTGCTTTTCTCCATTCCCCATCATTAATAAACCCATTGAGGAAAAACAAAATCGGAAAACCATTTGTGCTATTTATCAATAAGTCAGTCATTTCTAACCTATCCTTCTTTTCTGGATCTCAAAATATGACTTACGATCCTAAAATGATGAATGAATTATTGAAGAGCTTTGAAATGAGTTTTTCATCCATTTATCAGCACATAACATCAAACAAACATCAGACCTGTCAGACACATGTGGGGACATGTAGAACACACTTTAATGCCATTCATGAAGTCATTCATGCTGCAAAAGAAATGGAGGGCAAACATTTTTCGTAAACACTGTTTTTAAAATTATACCCTAAAAACCTATCGTTTTTTTAAGGCCAAAGAAATGCAAGGACAGCTTTATCGAATCATCCGTTCGGAAAACAGATCATGAACAATCGGAGTGCAGTGCCAGCCTGTCCCAGGTGGACCCCACCCTTCACCATATGACAGCTGGGATAGACTCCAGCCTACATTTTTAGATCCTCGTTTTTATTGAAAAACTGAACATATTAATGATTTCACTGCAATTTTCAAGCTTTGCAAAGTGGAACAGATTGGAGCCTTTGAGGGGCCGGTCCTTAAACCTTCACTGTAAGAAAGTTAAGACTCGATATTATATTATGTAATGTGTCATAGCTGATGAGATGATAATTGCCTTCTCATTACATTACAAAGCACACTATGTTTTAAACTATATAGGGTATTAGTTATTAAAAGAGCTAAAGCCATTTTATTAACAGCTAATATTTATTCTCAGGTAAAAATCCAGAAAATTGGATATTGATCATTTAACATTCAGTTTGATTGACTGTGGCTAGGAAACATAATCAAGCAGCTTTACAGTTATTATCACTTTTTGATTGGTGCACAAAAATGCATGAAATCAGAAATCGAAACGCATCAACACAAAACAAACCAGACTGCTCTAACCCCATGTTCCCTGCTTCATCTTCGGTGATGAAGTGTTACGACTGAGAAACAGGTTTTTCTGAACTTTAAAAAGCAACCTCACGCGATTTTGTTGGAGTTTATGAATCTGCTTGTTGGCTGTGGCGATGAAAGATGTTTTTAAATGTCAGTAAAACTCATTGAAGCCTCAGATAATGGCAGTGCTGATGACTTTTCTTCCAGGTTTCCTATCATTTTATAGCAACTTCCTTGCATCTCATCTCCCCGTTCCCCTAATTTCGTACATCAGATGGGAGGTATATGTGTTTGGGGAACACATAAATTCTAGTAGCAGCAGCACTGCAATTATATTCAGACCTGATGCCCCTGCTGACCCCCTGGTCACCTCAAACACACACTAATGAGCTCCCTGGGCAGCCGTGACAGCCATGGTAGAAACCACAACTACTAATACTGCTGTTACACTCGCTGAGAGCCTGAATGCTGGAACACAAAGCCCCTCATCTGTCATTTAATGCATTCTGTCTTTTTCTTGTCTTGCAGTTGGAAAGACGTCTTTGATCACACGGTTCATGTATGACAGCTTTGACAACACATATCAGGTAGGTGCTGCTGCAGGCACAGACTGAATAGTTTGGCTCTAATAATTATCCTGATGGATCAGTGACACTGGGTTGCAGGCATTTCCTTTGATAGTGAAACATAAAGCTGGGCGTAAATCTATAAGTTGAAGACAGAAACTTAGAAAAAATAAGGCTTAAGTAAATTAGATACTGGGATAACAATCAAGGAAATTTATACACAGCAAATACAAATTGTTCTCTTTGTGTAAAATAAGGAAATTATGGCCATCAGCGATTTTAAAACAGACACCTTTGAACTGAAGATCAAGAGCTCTTTGAATCTCTGTAAGCAGCCTAATCTCACTCGACATACTAAAAGCAAAATATTACTTTTGCAGCTACAGCACTTCCAGAGGTCTTTGTAAGCATCTGCAAAGGACCCTTAAATAAAACCTGCAGCTTTATTGCTTTATAAGCAAAAAGTACTTACATAGTAATAAAAACAGAATTAAAAATAAATCTCGCAAAACTATTCTGTCCGCCCTCACCGATAGTTTAGAAGGGAGTCTTTCTGCTCGCTAAGGCTATTTTATGGAGAAGTTTACAGTATTATGAGCCTGAATAATATATGGGAAAAACTAAATCTGATTATCTGAAGAAAACCGGACTACGTCACGTCAAGACAGATGAAGAGGAAGACTTTTTGTTTGGCTAAACTTGAAGTAAGAAATGCACTTTGGTTTATTGCTGAATAGTGTTGATCATGTACATTATTAGCATTATTGTTTTGAGGCATGACTTTGCATATATGTAGAAAACAAAGCTTTGCATTTCATGTTAACTTCAGGTCATTTTCTAAGACAAACCGTTTCCATCAGGTAAAAATTAGCCTGCAGACTCTGTAGGGCACCGGCAGAGTTAATAATGTTCTGCCTCTAAAACTGGAGACCTGTGGCTTTGATCCCACAGCCACGTGTTAATCTGCCACTGCCTTTAAATCATCTACAGCAGCTTCTAAAGAATTCCTCAGTACCTGATCTAACCTTCTTCCACACTACTTCCATCTACCTTTACTTTTTTGTCCTACAAATTCTAATAATTTGACACACAGTGGAAGTCACCGAAAGTTAATAGTTTGACATTTTGTTCAAAAACTCTCTTTGAAAGGAAGTTTAATATCACTGTCATGTTTGGCCAGAAGAATGATGTCGCCACTTAAATGTTATAAAAACAAAGGACCAAAAATGTAATTTTCTGGGTAGTTTTCTGCCAAACATGGATCTCACAGGTAGTCACTAGTTTGTGGACTACCGTTTCAAATCCTCCAGCCTGATAACTTGTCATGATGGGTGAAGGTAAAGAGAAGGACATTTGATTGTTAGGGTTTTCTCTCTATTATTGTAGGGTCTTTACCTTGCAATATAAAGCACCTAGAGGCAGCGGTTGCTGTGATTTAACGCTATATAAATAAAACTGAATTGAACTGAATAAAAATAAACTTTTCTCGACTAAAAGCAAAAACAGGAAACACAAATCCCAGAGAAATACAATTTAACGGGAAATCCAGACAACTGAACATGAGGAAATAAATTAGAGGGATGAAATAAATTGAAAAAGGAAAGGACAAGCTAATATATACACTCACAGGACTGATTACCCAATAAGACATCAGTGGAGACAGTCAAGGTGATTACAAAGGCCAGAAGATACAGATAGAGTTACAAAAAAAGAGTTAATTTACAAAAATAAGCAGGAAGACAAAGGCAAGAAACTTAAACAAGACATGAGAAACACAAGAAGAAATAACTATAAAAGCAATCAATCAGGTAAACTCAAGCACAATAAACTATCACCATGAAACAACATGCAGTCACCATCTTGAACTTCTGAAATACACTCGTGGAGCTGATCAGCCAGTGGTACGAAAGGTACATCCATTATTCACTGAGATGTAAATTGGAATATAAATTCAGTTCAACTCAGTTTTATTCTATAGCACTAATTCACAACAGCCACCTCAAGGTGCTTTATATTGTAATGTTAAACCCTACAGTATTAAAAAGAAATCAGCTTTGGAACAGATGAAAAAAAGGAAATGTATTTGACTCTAAGTTGCCAAACAAAAATTACAGAATAATTAACATTCTCTGTTAGGTAAGCCTGGAAACTAGTAAGTGAGACCATATACTTAGAAAAGTCAGCATCGTGCATTGGATGCTAGATAGATAAATGAATGGGTGTGAGGAAATATCGAACAATTTACATAGCATCCAGATGAGCAGAATGAGAACTCAACAGAACGGAAAAGCCAAACAGCTTATTTACCGAGTAAAATCATCCCCACATTCACATAGTTTTTTCTTTTTGTTTTCTGTTTATTTTATTGTGTGTGTGTACGATGACAAACAGATTTTAATTTCCTCTGTGCAGTTATTCCACAGTGGTTAGTCTCTTGACTGTAATTTTTACACTTGGTTCTAACAGCTAGATTATGAAACATCCTCAATGCGTGGTGTTTTTGTCTGACTGCAAACTAATTCTGAATATTTGGGGTTAATGCATGTTGCCTTGCTCTGTACACAATTTGGACTGTTTTAGGCTCAAATAGGTCATTAAATTGAAGTGTTTTTAATTTGATAAATGGTGAGTTAGAGGGTATTAATGATTCTTATTGCTCTTTTTCGTAATATGTGTGTTGATTATGTATGTATATGTATATATATGTTAGTTGAATATTTGTTTTATAGATGTTTTCCCATACATTTACACAATATGTCATATATGGAATATGAAGGAACAGGCTGTATAATGATTCTTGGTTTATGTAATCTTTTGCTTATATAGTATTGCAACTGATTTAGATATGTTATTTCTCATTTTGTTGATGTGTGGCTTCCAGCATAGTTTATTGATGAAATTTAATTTCAGTTACTTTTTCTAATTCAGTGTAATTTATCATAATTTTCCTATTGCTGTGTGCTGAACGATTTCCAAATATCATGTATATAGTTTAATTTAAGATTAGTATTAATTTATTGTTTTCAAACCAGGTCTTTAATTTACTTAATTCATTAACTTACGTCCTTACCTTTTTAAATTAGGCTGGTGTCACCTGCAAATATAGTTTGCAGTGTTATAGAAATTACACAGATGTACAAAATAAACAGCAGTGGTCTTAAAAAAGAGCCCTGAGGAACCCCACATCTCAGTTTTAAACTGCAGTTAACGTTATCAGTTTGAACAAACTGGTTCTGATTTTCAAGAGTACTTTTCACCCACAATAGTGCAACCCCTCCCATACATATATATTTCTACTACTAATTAAATCGTATACTACGAACTCTCCAGTAGTTCATCATAGCAACAGTCTGGTCCACCATGTTTTTTCCATGTACCTTTTATATGAATTGAATATACACCACATAAGGTATTAACTACAGATATTGATGGGAGATGATGTTACTGTTTGACATTATCCATTTTATTAGATTATCCATGTTGGTGGGTTTTTCTGTACCCTTTCTGTGTCATGTTAACCCTCCAAATGGGAGAGCGACACGTCTCTATTCTTCAGCGTTCGCATTAGTTCTGTGCTGTGCTGTAATGAGATTTGGATGGCTCATTGAGTGTGGATTAAACTGTCTGTGTTAGCTCTGTGATGCTGCATCTTCACAGCTGCTTCTGTATTCTTTTATATTTCTAAACTCATAAGTCATGAAAGTCTACAGAGCCAGACATTTCACACTGATTGCTGGGGCTCATGTCTTTTTTGGTCTTTAAGCTACTGAATCTCCATGGTGCACAGTCATTTCTTTAGTTTCATTCTCACAAATTGCAGTGGAAGAAGCTCATATTTGGGTAAAGTTAGCTGTGGAGTTAGCGTCTTAGCATGTCATGGGAAAAGGGGATTCATTTGTTTGTTCATTCATGCTAATAACATGCCAAATCCTCTGGATAATTACATTCATCCAAATGCCACTGCATACCTTTTAAGCTAGTTTTTGTAGTACTTACTTTTAATTAAGAGTGGCTGATCTGAGGAGTGTGAATCACCAGGGATGAGGATCTCCGAGGTTGTAGTTCTCTGCCAGAAAATAGTGGACTGCCTGCTTTGAGGAAGGTATGCATAGGACTGCTTGTGTGAGAAGAAAACATTTCAGTTTCAGCACAAAAATTATGCTCCATCCACCGCCGACAATTTAAATGGGGTTAAAAATAAAAATAAGGTTTTTATTTATTTATATAGGGCTTTTCAAGAACAAAAGTCCTTTACAATTCTGCAAAGGGAACAAAGATGTCAGCGGCACAGATGACAACTTCAGAATTTTTCCATCTTTGCTGTTTTCTGGTTTTTGTTTTTCATTTTTTTGTCTACAGCTATAAGTGGTCATTTTTTTGTCGCTAGTTGTGGTAGCAGCAGGCTAAGCAGGACAGCCTTTTCCCCCTGCAATATTTTCCATTTCCTCCTGTGGGAAGAGAGAGACTGGACTGGCCTCCTTCTGCAGCCCTGCTGGGGAGGGACTGAGGCATTCTTAAGCCAACTGAGGCTCCCCTGAGTGTCCAAAACACCTCAGCTGGGAGGCGTCTAAGAGGTATCCTACTTAGAAGCTGAACCACTCCACCGCTTGTTCCAGTGTGGAGGTGTAGCGGCTCTCAGCCGTCTGACACATTCTTATTTCAGTCACTACTCACAGCCATAGGTGATAGGTAGGAATGTAGTTCAACCAGTAAACAACGGCATTGCTCTTTTAACCGTAACAGACCAGTGCAGATCTCCACCTACACTCTTCACCCCAGACATAAACAAAACCTGGAGATACTAGAAGGCACGTCATCCCCAACCCAGAGTGGGCACTTCACCCGGCTGAGAACGATGGCTTCAGACTGCGAGGTGCTGATTCTCATCCTGGCTGCAAACCGCCCCAGCGGGAGTGCAGGTCGACACTCGATGAAGCCAAAAGGACCACATGATCCACACTAAAAGCGGAGACAAGATTCTCAGATCACCGAGCTGGAAACCCTCCACCCCCTGGGGGTCTCTTGTTCATGGCTCCATAAACATTATGAATCTGAGACAACAGGCAGCTTTGGCACAGTCCAGGGCCCTCTGGAAAAAGTCAGACTTATATGAGCCCTCTAATGCATGGGTAGAAAATGTGACAGTCATTTCCTGCAACGTTTTCAGAGTGTTGAATACTTAAGTACCATTACCTTGAGTGAATGCAGGCGTCTGTTGTTGCCTACAGGCTGCCTCGCATCAAGGCCACTGCAGAAAATTTCAGTACTGAATGCAGCGGGAGAAATTACGAATTTGAAATCTAACAGCCGTCACAGTCGGTGCTAAGTGCAGTCATTCTGAGAAACGTGTGTGTGTGTGCGTGCATGTGGGGTTGACATGCTTCTGAGGAAAAATAACTGTACCATCTTAATGGTGCCTGAATCGACAGACACCGTTCCTTCCCCCATGCTTCTTCAGACATGGTAGGCAAACAGATGCTGGGCTGATAGCATCTGCTTATTTAATAAGCTCCCCATATGCTGTTTAATGTCAGTCTCTGCCCCTCTCTGCTGTAATGGCAGCAGGCAGAGAGAAATATAAAAAATCAGGTTATCAAATTTGGGCACAAGCTAAAATCATTTGAAAGTCCTTGTTGATGGTGTTTTTTTATTTGTTTGTTTGTTTTCTTTTTTAGCTAGTGCATTTAAAGCTAGTGGATTAACCATTTTGTTTCAGATGCCATAACCTCAGATATGTAGCCACAGATCAAAGCCAAAGATAAAAAGTCTTTCCTCAAAGCATTTGTGTGTGTGTGTGTATGTGTGTTCTTGTCTAGCTATCTTTGTGAGGACCGAAATCTGCATTCTACTATACTTGTGAGAACCAACAGTAACTTGTGAGGACACACAACCCGGTCCTCACAAATTTGAAGGCATTTAAAGGCATTTTTGAGGGTCAAAATGTGGTTTTAGTGTCAGGGTTACAATTAGGTTATGGTTAGGTTTAGGGTAAGGGTTAGGGTTTCATTTTTAATGGTTAGGGTAAGGGGCTAGGGAAATCATTATGTCAATGAAGGTCCTCACTAAGATAGCTGAACGGGGTTGTGTGTGTGTGTGTGTGTGTGTGTGTGTGTGTGTGTGTGTGTGTG
>VUQG01001896.1:98567-109274 GCA_015106755.1 Etia nguti | reverse complement strand
ACATGCATAAAAACATCAGTGTAAATATACATCTGTTATTATAGATTGCATGGTAGTTTCTGCAGACATCTATTCATACTCTGCCTTCAACAAATCTATATTGTGTGTGTGTGTGTGTGGGGGGGGGGGGTTGCACTTGTTTACCAATTAATATTAATGTCCATAATTCTTGGTGTAAATATATGTACTACACAGTGGAGGGTCCTGAAAAATTGCTTGGTGGAAAATAAAAAGGATCTGCTATGACACTTCATTTTTCCATTTATTCATAATGCTATATCAGCAACAGAAAAAAAGCCTCAATGTCTCACTCCGTCACTGGTCCATAGCCCAGCTTTTAAAAAGGAATCCAGAATTATTACATAATGACCCATCTCATAAAACACACTGAAACCACCACAAATGCCCATTACATTACACATCTGCCAATCCAAAAAATTCACACTTTCTGCCAAGAACCCCCAAAACACTATTTGTCTTATTTTATTAATATGAAAATTACAGCTATACAACTCTAAATCTGCGGGTTATGGTGTAAAATGGCAACAATTTAAGTTATTAAATTGTTTTTTGATATATTAAATGTCTGACATCTTAATTTACAGCTCACCATGGAGTCAAGTACTGAGTGTCTTATGCATGGCCTAGTGAATGAAAGGGATTTGAAATGGTATTAAGTTTTCTCACTGCAATCTAGAGCCACGACATTATTCAGGTAAGTTCCCAAATGCATTCTTTTTTTTTTTTTTTTTTTAATGTAAAATAATGTTAATACATTTTAAACACATTATTAGAAAAAAAAAAGTTGATCACCTAATGATCTTTACTTCTATGCCACGCCATTTTGAGTTATAGTGACTCATGAGATGAAGGAGTGTCAAAGGTTGTTTGTCTTTGTTGTAAATTTTAATTAGATGCCCTGGGGTTGGAATTAGAGTCTCCATTGTGCTGACCTAGCCAACCCCAATCCTGTAACACTCAAACAGGCACAGGAGGGTCAGCTGTTTGCCCCGAATCCTAATGCTCGACTCGCACAATGCATGACGTCAACAGACACACTCCAATATATTGTCAAATAGTGGCTACACTTGTCCCTCACTAGCCTCCCTTTATGTATAATCTAACCCATAAAAACAAATCAGCAGTTAATACATAAATCGCTTGTTTATCAATGCTTTATGCTGTCTGAAAACAAAACAAAACTATAATACTGGGATGATTCATACAAGAAAGAGCATAAAAACTAATTAAAGTTTTTTTAAAAAGGGCAGCTGTGCAATGAAAGAGGAAACTCACAGGAAGCAACACATCACAAAATATATACACACATATTTACTTTACATAGGTGGGAGCACAGGCTGTGCATTATTGTTTCGCAATAAGCCATTAAATTTAATGAACATAATGAAAAGTAATCATTACTGAAATCATCCATGCATGAAACTCTATGGTGTACCTGTAAACTGAAATGCAGCAGCAATAACTCCTTATTTTCAGATTTGATTGTTTCTCTTACTCGCTCTCCTTTAAAAAGCATTAAGACAATCTATAACATATTAAAACTTAAATCTCCTTAGAAAAAAAAGAAAAGAAAAAGACATAGTTGCCTCTCACCCTAAGAAAGCTAGGATAGGCTCAAGCCCCCTCGCGACCCTGAAAAGGATAAGCGGAAGAGAATGGATGGATGGATAGTTCCTAAGAATAACTGTTACTTGCTGTTCCATCACTTGACACTCAAACACCTGGTTGATCAATTATATGCAAATAAGACAACCTATAAAATCTGTATCCATTCTTAGTTCCTACTGTTATTTTTTTCCCCCTCTAAACTCCTTACACCCATTTATTAAGCCTTATTTGCAATTTGTGTATTCTAACTCAGCTGATTAAACAGCTGAATGGATGTATTTTCTCTACTGGAAGGTTTTCAATAGAAAGCAATGTTGCAGGTGGGAGTGATCAGAATCTCAGAGGGAACTGAAACCACAAATCCTGCACATTATTTGCAGACCTCTATCAATTTGCTCATATTGCTGCTTAAAAAAAAAAAAAAAAGAGAAAATTGGAACATCTCTAAGCCAGCACCTCTTTTTAAGGTGTTCATAACCTTTATAATAATATATACATATATTATAGCCTTTATAATATCAGCCTGCAACTAAGAAGGCATTTGGTTGGGAGATTTACTTGACTGAAAATACTGTGTTGCCTTTGTGATCCAAATTATTCTAACACATTAAATTTTTAATTTTAGTGATTTGTTTTAGGAACTAAAACATGTTGTTCAGAAAAGCAAATTAAGAAAACAACAGTTTACATTACTGTAACATTTGTAGCTCGAAATATTGTCATTAACTTTGCAGCAAATTAATACCCTTTTCCTGTTAACCCGTCAAAATGTTACGACCAACAACTACTGTTCCACATTTTAAATATAGCTCTTGTTCAAGTTCTTTTTACAACAAGTGCACATTATAGTAGTTTAAGTCAACCAATGCCACTAAGAGAGAACAACCCTCAATTTATACAGATAGTCATATATGTAATGTATCTATTTTTGTTTGCTTGTTTTGAGCTAATACCTGACAACTAATCAGGACACTAAACAGTCACACATAAACAACTCCAAGTACACATACTACGATTACCAGAAAGCTTTGGGTTTATATATGGAAACAAACAAACAAACAAAACAAAAACCCCAAACCTAAATGTATTAAATTTACCGACATGTAAATTTGGTCACATTTGAGGTTGCTGAACTTGCATGTCTGGACTGTTACAAGCATCACTACTCTTGTCTCCCAATTGCGGTTGAATGAATGTCTGAGACCATTAGCGTGATAAGATAACACAGTATTTAGAGTGAGAGAGTTTGAGTTACCCCATTTCACTCTAATCAACAAAAGGAAACTTTAAAACAACCTTCCAGGTGCTACGAAGTCTAACAAGAACAATGAGATTACATCCAACACTGGCACAACTTTATTTCCTCTTTTGCTTATCCAATTCAGGGTTGCTGAAGACTATCCCAGCTTATACTGTAAAAAAATCACAGATCAAAATCCACTACAGGTATGTTGTATGGTGTGTCTCACTCTGATCTGGACTGTTATGACTACACTGCCAAATGGGCAAATGATAATGTAGAAGAAAAATTCACATCCTGTATCCCCCACCATCTTGCTGAGGAGACATATCAAAGGAGGAGCATTTTATACACACAATATATTTACACAAAGGCACTTTAAAACACTAGTTAAAAAAATAAAATAAAATGACACAATGGATTTGTTCTTCAAATATGAAGTTTGCCGCCTACTCTGAAAAAGAGTACTGAGTCACACCACACCTAACACATAAACCAGGTTGAAGCATGTTGCTTATCTGGGATTTTTATCTGAGTCAGTTCAGTGGGATTTCAATCCCCTGTCCCTTTCCCCCAGCTCTCTTCTGACTCCCAAACCCAGGCAGTCTCTTTAACACACATACATCTTGAATTGACTGCAGCATGCAGGCTGAGTGTAAAGACAAAAGATACTGCTTGAGCTGTGTCCATCTGTGTCCAAAATGTAAAACACAAACATTACCATTAAAACAGGTAACACCCATAAGCCTTATTTAGACTGAGCACCACACCTCACCTCAGGCTGCTGCCACACACAAATGTTGGGGGGGGAGAGGCAACATCTGAGCATCAAAGTAAGCTCTCCACAGTGTGACCTAGATTTTAATCACGTTCAGTATGTAGGAAGTTTTAAATAAGAGTCAAACGACATCTCATTAAGAAACATTAAACGTTTCAAATCAATATGCATTTGTAGTGTTCCAACATGCTGTTCAAATGAACAACTAAACAGCCTTAAAATGCAAATGTGTGCATAACAGGGTGTGTTTAAGATGAATAATCCTCAGGACTAATTAGGATGTGTCATTTCAGGAAAAGCCCAGCAATCTAAACATTGTTTTATAAAGAGATTACTCATAAAGTCTGGGTCTCTGGTGTTCAAATCATTAAATATATCAAAAATAAACTAAAGTGTTCTTCATCAAAGCGCTCATTCAAAAAGAAAATAAAAACTATTCTGGCCTAATTACCTTTCCCATTGCACATAAAAGAGTATAATTATGCACCATTGTTATTGTCATATTTTCTTTGCAGCAGCACTGGGGCCGAGTTACATAGCACTCCTTAAAATATTTAAAGTATACTTTCAAAACCCCAGCATTAACCCAAACCTCATTAAATTGTTCTGTTTGATACAGGTAGTGGAGCCAAATACATATGCTACAACAAATCATGTTCCTATGCCAACTGTATAAATGCTTAAAAACATCAAAACCTTCCCAGTTCTATGATGAAGCCTTTTTTATCTATGGTAAACAAAGCAATGACACAGACTTGAGCGTGGGTGATTTCTGCCCATTTCACATTGAGGCCCACACTAGTGGGGCGACGACACCGTTTAACAGCCATGGTATCCATGCAGTCTGCAGTTCAACAGTAGTTAAAACTTGAAAACCATCAAAAATAATTAGGGCTCCGATGCACAGTGGCACTCAGGGCCAATTGAATTGACGTACCACATCCAGCAGCCTCTAGATAGTGCATGAGCTGAATAACAAACATATCCACAAGACAAGCTTGCTTTGCAGTTGGATGTTTCCCTTGTGTTGCCCTCCACTCTGTTCAACAAAGTAATGAAATAATATGGAAAGAAAACACAAAATCGGCCTCGACTGAGTCAAAGTGTAACCTGCCGTGGTGACCTGCGAGCAACTCGTTTAACGCTACAGGAAAAACTGCTGTATGCTGTCAAACCCCAGTGCAGGAAGTCAAATCACACTTTTTTTTCTTCCTTTAAATGAATTCACAGCACTGTAATGCACAAAGCCGCAGTGAAGTTTCAGGAGAAAAACAGCGACTAGCCAAATATATTTTAATCTGGAAACTGGTCCTTGTTCAGATCTAGGTTACTGATTAATTTTCCTTCACTCGTGAGAATTCACTTATGGCCGAGACTACTAATGTTTGTGAGGTTACAACCCGCAAAACAAGGTTAAAGCGAAGCTAACGAGCTGGTATACCGTCAAAATTCGATAGTCACCCAGTATCAGCTTTAATAGAAAGAAAAAGAAGAGGAAAAAAAACCACTCAGGCTAAAAGGAAATTAGCGGTGTAACAGATGCATATACTGCGGTCGTTTATTTTTTATTTGTGTGTGTGTGTGTTTAGTTAAAACACCTAATTTACACGTTTATCAAATGTTTAAAGGATTGTTAGTAATTTTGGGTAGCCAGTTTGCTAGCCAGTTAGCTGAAACTAGCTCCAGGACAGTAAGTAACTAAACGTTGGCTACCGGGCCCCGTTTCATTTGCCCCGTTTCCGTGGGGCTCGGTAGACGAGGCCTTTGTAAATGACAACGCCGCCTACGACGTTCAACCTTGATAAACCATTTGGCAGCCCGCAGTAAATAAACTCCACCGCCACTGCAATACAAGCCTCTAAAACTGCAGTAAACGTATAATCGAGGAACCGCGATGCGTGCCATCCTGAGCCCGTCCATCGCTAGCTCAGGGATGCACCTGTTCTATTCTAGGCGGAACAGAGCAGCGAGCTGCTGCCGGGGCATTCACCACACAGATGCCCGACTCTCGTTCTCGGAAAATAAATAAATAACTAAACGCCGCTAATCTCAAACTCATGCACGACAAAAACTAGGCTGCATGGCAGTACGCTCCATAAGCCACCGTCCGAATAAATCAACTCACTCACAAACACCAAAATCGAAGAACCGGACCGAGGTTTGGTAGCCACCGAGCGGGCTAACTAACAAGCTAACAGCATTAGAGTATGGTGGTGACAAATATAGCTCTTTACCTGCCTCGTCGGCCGAGTGGAGTTCGTGCCAGTTCTACAAAATGCGCCCATTTAAGTAAAGACGAGGAGGTAGACGTTTTTCTTAGTGCCACTCGTGAAAAAGCAACGGAACCCCAAAATTCAAACTGACCTTGTTAGCGAGCTAACGTTAGCTAACTCGCGCCGTAATGTCTCCTCTTCTACCCGGAGAGCGCAGCGAAGACTTCTCAAATGCCATTAAACATGCGCTTCCCTTTGAGCGCCACGGGAGGAAAAAATAAAAAGTCTAGTATTGTGTGAATAGGGTACCTGGGCACAGTCAAGGTAACATATGTCTCCCCTCTGGGTTGGTAAGTCTACAGACACTTCACAGCTCTGTGTTGTAATTATGTCGGTTACTACCCCTCCCCGGCTGCCTCGCTCTATCCTCCTCTCACACAGGTCTACAGGTTGAGGCCGATCGTGTGTACCAGCGTGACTCCACCTCCCTTTTCTTTGGAGACGTGCAGGTGAACGCAGAATAAAGTGATGCAGGGCAGTATGCAGCAAAACACAAGTTCCCCAGTAACCTAACCTCACAGTGATGCTTGCAATGCAAACTTCAGTGAGGACAAGTATTTCCCTGCAGAGCTTTGTTTTATTTTTATGACAATGTGCCTCTCTGATGATGATTAAAAAGGCAAGTGCAGGTATTCCCAATTGTACTTTTGTTCTGCCGTGGATGTACCCTTTTAACTAACACTCTTGAAGTGATACGTTTGACTTTCTTTCTGCGCTTTATAGCGAATTTTATGGGGTCATTGCAACGAGTTGGCAAAATATCTAAGTTGTTGCGGCAACAGGTTAGGTTGTGCTTGTTTTTCACTGGAAACTCGTCAGATATTTTAAGGCTCACTCGTGGTCTGAAGGTTATATTTGTTCAATGAAGGGTGTTGAAATGATTAACAGCTGAACTGTTTTTCTATTTGTGCTGGTAGAAATGCAGTCCGTGTTTGTACATTCTTATCGTCAAAACAAACTAAAAGCTGGATGTGGGGTATCGTGTGTGCGCACGGTTTTCACCAATGTGCATTTGCAAGAGTGCATTTTTTGTTCTCAGACTCCTGAGTGAGGGCAGCTGTGATATTAGTCACAAGGTGCAAGCATGTGGTTGTTTATGAGTCCAAGGTTTAAAGGAATTAGGTGTTTCTAGGTTAACATTTCATCGCTAAAGCATCCTCAGTAAGTTTCTGATACATTCTGTAACGTGTGACGTTTTCAAATGTCAAATATATAAAATCCTGTACCTGTTAGAGCTGTGAGGAAAAAGGTCAGTATTGGTTTGTGGATTTGTGGAGCAATGGTTTGAGCTGCTGCCTGATCTCTTGCATTGCAAACAATTCCTTAAAATCCCCTTTCTTCACCATGACAACTTCTTACCTTTCCTCTTAAAGGTGGAAAACAAAGATGGTGTCAATCCTTTGTGAAGATCTTTGAGGCTGTACGAATGACTGGTTGCATTAAGCCTGCATTATTGTGGTTTTAAATAGGGCATGAGCTCTTTTGGGAAAAATACGTAAAAGACGAAAGGAAAGTTTAAAGAAAAGGGAACAGTTTCCAGACTGACAGTCGGTGTTGAAAAAGAGGCAAGCAGCACAGTAAAAATCTTCAAATGAAACAACAATTATAGATGTCATTATACTGCCAAATAAAGCTGCCAAATAAAACTGCCAAATAAAATAGTAAAAATGGGCATTCTTACTCACTTTGCCAACAAATGATTAGATGTCTTTTACCCCGCAGAAAATATTTGCCTGAAATATGTGGTGCCATTTACATGATGTCATCATCATAAATAATCATAAACAATAAATTGCACAAATATCTTGGAGCAAAAAAATTGAGTCAGTGTTTATGGCAACAAAGAAAGGACCTTCATATACTAATAAAACCCTTGGCAGCCATGAGGAGGATTTTAAGACGGAGAAACAGTGGCTGTCTGTAATAGTTCACAGACATGTCAGTCATCCGAATCGCTTTGACTCTTTGTTCACCCCTGAAAGGCAACAGTATGAAAACAACATGTATATACAGCTGCAAGAACGTGTATTTTTTTTATTTATTTTTTTAACATTTAGCATTAACAAGATTTATTACATATATTCTCAAATACAGATGAAAAACAAAATGTGATGAAACACTTTTCACATCTTTAGTAAACCTGCTACTAGCTGTGCAGGCCGCAGAACAAAATGAACTCTTCAGATAAGTAACTTATAGAATCTCCTTTATCAGCAAAAACCTCAATCATGTGTTTACTGATTCCTCCTTTACCTCATCAGAAGAGACTTTTGAATCATTGCTCAATACAGACATATTTCAGTTCCTCAATATTTTGTGATTTTTTTTTTTTTTTAATTGAGCAACTATCTTTTGATGACACTGCATCACCAGTGGGTTGACTTTCTTGTTTTTTCAAACACTCGTTCTTCATTTTTCTTTCTGTCGTCTGGGATATTGCAATGTCACCTCTCCTGAGCTTTATGTCATGGACTGCTTGCCCCGTGATTCTATCTTAAAATTTCTTTTAACATGTTTTGAATACATAATTTTTTTCACTGATTTCGGCCCTGAGGTTGCGAAGCAGCACCAAATTACGACGCTTCCTCATCCATGCTTCACCTTTGAGATTTATGTAGTCCTTTCCACTTGAGCTGTTTTTTCTTTTTACCACTGGGTTCTCTTTTTACCTCTTTAATGCAATCTTTGCAATGTGCCAACTCCTAGGTAAATTTTCTCAGTTTGTGGACATTATAATATTTTATATATAGACCTTTCATAACTGCTTCCAGCTTCTTGCGTCTCTACAATGCTAAGTCTTAGGTTGCGGTGACTGAGACTTGCTCTGCACTAACCGATCTTTCTTGAGAATAGCATACTTTGTCAGAAGAATATGCTAACTGAATGACTAACTCTGAGTAGCCTTTGGAAAAGCTGTTGAAGCTCAGATGACATTTTATGAGTAATCGATACAATAAAACATTATCATACTATATAAAGTGCTCTGACGTGGCCATTGTATATTAGCAGAATAGATAACACTGAAAGAAACTGAACTGAATTGAAACGAATTGAAAATGTGATGGATTTAATTAAAGGCCTTCTCTTGCAGCTGCCTAGCTGCATATCTAATTGAGAGTACATGTAGCATATTGAGTATTTTAAAACAATATTTTATCTAATGCACATTGTAATGAATGTGCATCTGTGCTTTAATTCCTTCAGAGTTAGCACTGAAATATGTGCGTAAAGAATTCATCATCACGTAACAAATTTGTGGGACAATTTGCTTAAATCACAGATTACAATTCACACATCACACCACATAATACAGTCATTGTAATGAGAATCTATTTTTTATTGGCATGTTACACCTAATTGTCTCAAAATTGAATTAATATGCCATCTGCACAGACAATAGTTAATAAATTATATCAATGTCAGGTGAGAGGAATGCAAGCGTTTACTAATAGTTGCTGTTCTCTGATCTTATTGTTTACACTCAAGATAGAAGAGGGATTTTCGCTGCAAATGCATCGGCCGGCTCTCATTTTGTCTCAACTCACATACACAACAATACTTGCAGGTCTACTAGACCATGATAGGCCCACCGCAGAGGGGCTTTCATGTGATTGCACATATCAGTCTGCCTCTTGATGTGTGAGCACAGAGAAAGAGAAAGGATTAAGAATCAGCTGACTCCCCACATTTTCTTCCAAGTGACTTATTAGAAGGGTTATTCTGAGCGGTCTGCTGGACCGCTGAGGGGGTTGGCTGAGTAGTGAGACCCTCAATGAAGCCAATTTCTCTCACAATGGTAGATTACTTTAGACAACCTTCTCGGCTTTACTCAATAACAAACGGAAGGAGCCTTTTGTACTTTTTCTCTGTTGTGCTCACAGATCTCTCTTGTTCACCCACAGTTTTTTCTCACACATCATAATTTAGTGTATTTGCAAAAGTGTTTTGGACTCACATGATGAGGCACAGGGCTACAGTAATTTGCTGGGCCATTTCATCAGGGTCAGCAGTGAAACACTTTAAAAAAATGTTCTGGGAACATGTCATTTACCTGTAACAAGCTTTTGTTTCTGGTCCACTGTGGACACTTGTTTACTCTGTCACTTGTCATGTCGATCCAGCAATAAAACAGGAAGAAAGACGATTTCCTTTCACTGCAGCCTCTAGACCAGACTACCATTTCCTTTTGCATCCACGTGCCCCTGGCTATCTGTTCTTGCTGCTCAGCACAAACAAGATTTCCAAAGAGGTACCATTATCACTTGTGCATGTTTACCCTAAAACATGCTGTTAACAAGCCAACACACTGTGAAAACCTCCTATTGATGTAAAAGAAAAACTAATTATTTGCCAAAT
Source organism: Etia nguti (assembly GCA_015106755.1). NCBI lineage: Eukaryota > Metazoa > Chordata > Actinopteri > Cichliformes > Cichlidae > Etia > Etia nguti. The sequence continues at coordinate 98,998 of VUQG01001896.1, read as the reverse complement.
ACTTTGTCTTGTTGAAAAGTAATTTGGGACTTGTGATTTCAGCTTGTCATATTTACATGCATCTCAGAGCAAATTAATCCCTTTTTGGTCTTGCTGCAGTGAGTTAGCTGATAATTTGCAAATTAGATGCATAATTAATCCACAATCAGACACCCTAAAGGCAATTAAAGGCGATGGGACGATTCTGTACTTCGACCAGTGGCAGGTCAGGCTACTCCATTACAGTGTAAACACAAAGCTCTTAAGGAGACTTCATGCTAAATGGAAGTGTGAGGAAAAGCCCCTAATGACCGTTGTGACTGGGGCAATATTTTTGTTATCAGAGACACACACGCCTAATGACTTTGAAACACATCAAGAAGACATCAGCAAATACAGAAATCATCAAAGGGAATGGCCACAGGATGACCCCAATGAAAAGCAGTAATCAA
>VUQG01001896.1:74374-91544 GCA_015106755.1 Etia nguti | reverse complement strand
TGCTTGTTTTTACTTTTTTTTTTTTTTTTTTTTTTTTTTTTCCTTTAAAAAAAAAAAAAAAAAGGCTCTTTTTAAAAATAAATTTTCCGTCTTTGCAGTATGCATGACTATTTTTGTACACTTATGTTTATACTTGTCTTATATTTATATTTATGTTAGACATGTCTCCATGAGATTTCAAGCTAATTGATGAAATGGACTATCTCACACCTCATGACATGAATATAAGTGAATCACAATATGAAAATGACCCTTGTTCTCTTACAGGGATGAGATTTTTTTTATTGTTTGTTTACAAGCAAAACAGAAAGCGCTTATGGGTCAAAAAGAGCATTATGTAAGTAATATAAGCATTACGCATTTAAATACAAACAGGATTCAGCTGTGCATGTCCAAGGTGTGTTTTCTCATGTTCCTATGTTTACTGGACATTTAAAACTTGTTGTTTCTGTAGTCTTAGAACATGAATTATAAAGAAAGTTGGTTTTTCAAGCTTCTAAAAAAAAATCCCTCATGTTTTATAAGTAAACATCAAAAAAGATATGTCAAACCATTGCTCCTTGCTTGAGAGAGAATCAAAGATGATTTTGGCTTTCAAGAAGATCAAACTACTGCAGAAGTAACTTTAATGAAAGGAAAACCTACTGTGAGCTCTGGCATGTGGAAGCACACAAAAGCAGAATATGTTTAGTCCTCCCTCCCATACATTTTCACTCACCATTAGTCAGGACAAAGTAAGAAATGGCCTAAAGATTCAATGGCAAGAATGTTAAGCCATGTTTGTTTGTGCATGAGAGGAGCAAAGAAAAAGAAGAAAGATGTTCCACAGCTGAGTAATTATAGTTGTTGTGCTGGTGTCATCTCTTGATGTTTCAATGCCATTAAGTATGAGGGGCGTTTGTTGAGCTTGAATGGTCCCAGACAAGCAGGGATGATATACATTTTGTTTGGCAAAACAAATGGGAGTCCGTATAGCAAGGCTGATTAAAGCGGGAGGAGTGCTTTTGTGAATTTTGATCACCGTCTCATTTCTAACTCTATTTGATCAAAGAAATTATGATATAACAAAGAAAACAAATGGAAGCATCCCAGGCTTAACTAAAGCAAATTTTGAAGTTGAAGTTGAATCCCTAAAAATAAATCCAAATTCATGTTATACTGCAGCAGCAATGCAGGATCCACACACATATAGCACGGAGGAAATGTGATTAATTTCTAGGAAAACCCAAATCTAGATCAAATTAATTTGTTTATCATCATCATCATTATTCATCACCCCATCATTATCCATCATGTCAAAAGACTGGCATTTGTAGGACCCACGCACCCTAGTGGTGGAGGTATCAATCTTGTCTGCAAAATGGATTTAAAATCACACAGCTCCTCCTGCTGTTTGAAACACAGCATTTCACTCTGCCACTGGGCTGCATGGATCACAGCAAGTTATTCAGTCAAGCTTTATGGTTGAGCGCCTGGTTCATACGGTGACAGACCCAACAACAGTAAGAAAGCAGTAGTAATGCTTGCTTTAAAGTCCAAACTTCAAGAAACACTATAATGTGTCTCTCCTCTCATTTCTACTGTAATGTGTCAGGTATAAAATGACTTTGTTCACCAATCAGACCTGATAATTCTCACAATTTTCCTCTCAGTCCTGTTCATTTTTAAATTTGTATCTCTGTTTTCACACAACTCATCCTAATTCCTACATTTAATTCCCTCACCGACACTTTATTAGGTACAATTGTTGCATAGATTCATAAAGGTGCTGGAAAAATTCCTCAGAGATTTTGGACCACGAGGACATGATACACTGTGAAGACCATTTGAGTACAGTGAACTCATTGTCATGTTCCAGAAACATGTTTGAGTTGATTTGAGCTTTGGGACATGGTGCGTTGGTAGCAGTTATCATAAGATGGGCACACTGTGGTCATAAAGGGATCGATGCGGTCAGCAACAACACTCGGGTAAGGTGTGGAGTTTACACAATGAGGTGGTACTACAAGCCCAAAAGTGTGCCAGTAAAATGTCTCTCTATTACACCGCCAGCAGCCTGAACCTTTGATAAAAGGCAGACTGTATCCTTGCTTTTACGTTGTTTATGCCAAATTCTGACCCTAAAATCCGAATGTCACAGCAGAACTCGAGACTCATCAGACCAGGAAATGTTTTTCCAGTCCTCTGCTGCCCAATTTTGGTGACCCTGCGTGAACTGCAGCCTGTTCTTCGCTGACAGGAGTGGCACCTGGTGTGTTTTTTTTTTTTGTTTTGTTTTTTACTGCTGTAGCCCATCTAGCTCAGTGTGTTCTGTGTTAAGACATACTTTGCTGCACATCTTGGTCGTAACAAGAGGTTACTGTAGTTACTATTGCCTATCGTTCCTGTCAGCTTAAAGCAGTCTGGCCATTCTCCTTTGACCTCTGATATTAAAAAAAGCATTTTCAGCTAGAGAACTGCTGCTTACTGGATTTTTTTTTTATGGTACCATTGTCTGTAAACCCTAGAGATGTTTGTGTGGGAAAATCCCAGTAGTTTAGCAGTTTCAGAAATAATCGGACGAGCCTGTCTGGCACCAACAAATATATCACGTTCAAAGTCACTTAAAGCTCCTTTCTTTCCCGTTTTAATGCTCAGTTTGAATTTCAGCAGGTCGTCTTGACCAAGTTTGCTGCCACTGAGATGCTGCCATGTGATTGGCTGATTAAATATTTGCGTTAATGATCATTTAAACAGATGTATCCAAATAAGTGGCAAGTTCATGAATGGCATACATGAATAGCAGCTGTCTTTCCAAAGGTTTCTCCCTGAATGACATTCTTGTTTCTCATCGTCATTCAGTCTGATCGTGTAAGCCATACCTTACTATATTTTTACCACAGTTTTGATAAAAACTTTGAGCAGTTCCTGCCTACCTAGCTTGTGCATGCATTTGGATCCTTGTTCAGAGCACTCAGTAAAACATGTGACACTGTAAGGGTTTAAAATGTGATCAAGCCGAGCAGCTCCCTAGGACATAATTGCCATCATACGTTTGGGAAATAAATTCCTAACAACCTTAAAAGCTGTTTGAATGTATCTGCTGGGAATATCTTTTCCCACAAGTCTTATTTACTTTCTGAACCATAGCTGCTCTGTTACTTTTTGACTCCCAGCCAGGACGAAATGTCACCATCAAACGATGAAACAAAATGTAACAGCGTGCAGAGACATTGGTAAAAAAAAAAAGAAAAAAAGCCAAGCAGTAATGAATAACAGTCTGTTATTTAGAAATAAAAATACAAGTTCACATCCATCCTGCTCTCATTCTTTGGCATGAATGAGAGGCACCTGAGATAATTTGTGAAATAGATGGAGATGTCATGCTCAAATTACCTAGACGGTTCGTCCTTCATTCAGGAGCCGTGGGAGCTGTCTGGATGTCTTGCTCTAGTGTTTTTAAATTAATGAGCTGTTTTTCGTCAAGTGAAATTCACTGTAGGTGTCTTTTGATTGGTGTGAAACAGACAAATTTGCTTCCTTCTGGCACTTTAATGTTGTTAATTTCACATTTCTTAGAAGAGAATGCCAAGACTTATGAAAAATCAGCGTAATTTAAAGTCATCACAGTCCCAGCCCTTCACAGGATAAGTGACTTCTGAAAGAATATATACGGAGAATTATTTAAAATTATACACAGATTATTACTGTGCCCCTCCCCTTTGTATAAACGTTTAAAACAACAGCAATATCAAGACATAGACACTAGATGGCGCCATGTGAGAGAAAGTTACTGGTTTAAACTTCAAAAGAAAGCTTAAATTTAAGTCCAGCACCACCAACTTTGCTGGAGCCAGTGAATTTTGATCTGCACATTTTATAAATTGACTAAATATTTGCATTATTAAAATTACCGTTATCATTGATATGTAAAGCCTGAAGCCTGAAACTGTACTCAAAGATGGTTAATCTGTCTTGCACTCAGCTGGATAATGTTTAAGGTGGTTAATTAAAATCAGTTGTGATGTAATGTTTTGTGAATTTAAAAAAAAAAAACGTAGGCTAAGTTGGCATACCCTTCAGGTATGAAACTTCTTCCGATCAGTGTGCATTTCTCCATCCGATTCCGTTTTATGACTGAGACAAGTTGGTGTACAGTGAGACCGAGCAAGCACTCGTGATCTTGAGTGTGTCAATCTGCGGTGCGACGCACAGGGCGAAGAGGCGCGGCACGCTCTCAGCAGAGGTCCTGTGGGGACTGGAAGGATCACAAAAGCAGCACACCGACCGAGGCAGGGATGCAGAGATATCAGACACTTGGAAGCCCCTGAACCGGAGGATTTTTACCCAAAGAGCACTCGGCTCTGTCCCACGGGCTGCCTCGGTTACTGGCGATCAGGGTGAGCGGGGTGGTCGCTGCCTGCATCTGTGTGTGTGTGTGTGTGTGTGTGTCTCTCCTCAGCGCACAGGCGCTCTGCACTCCAGTCTGCTGACACTCCGGGAGGACAGTCCGCACTACACCTCCGTGTCATTGGACTCTATGTGGATACAAAGCCCGGCCAACAGAGATCCATGGGGATAGTTTAGAGGGAACTGCTGACTGCGACCTTTTGCATGAAATCAGGTAAGTGTCGGCTTATTTGGAAAGGCACATTTCTGGACAGCTAGTTCCCTATTCTCCAACTTAAAACACCTCTTATCCAATACGTGACATTATTTCTCGCTGTCGGTTTCAAATATAGTGTCTTATTTCTCGAATCAGGCCTACCCCAAGCCATATAATTTCAATTTAGCTTACACATTCGTCTCAACAACCACAATCAGGCCCTTTAACTGCCTAATTCGTGCCGTCGTTCTAAATTACTACAGTCCCTAATGTTTTTACTCGTGCGCACTCATATGAGAACAGTGTAGGATGAAATCATTTGTGTGTGGAGCTGAATTAATGAAGCCGTAAAATGACTGGGTTGTTAAATCCAGCATATGGCAGAAAGTCCCCAGATGAGCAGGGGACAGCAGTAAGAGCAGGGAGACAATTGGGCTCTTGTGTGTGCACGGTTTTATGATAATGAAAGTGGACCCCGTTGGCCAGGCCCGTCCTGAAACACAAAGATCATTCTCAACAAGTCCCGTACTGTGGGCGCTCGCTTGGTGCTGAGGCAGCGAGTGTATGTGACAGGACCATTATTCACCAAGATGCCTAACTGCACTTGTATTACACCGGATGGAAGAACTATCATAACAAGCTGACCCCTACCCCGAAAAATTATATATATATTGTGCAAACGCAGTTTGTCTGGAAATGTTTATAATTTACCCTAAATGTATGAATCCGGTCACATTTGCTCAACTGTAAGTTTCAGAACAATAACACAACCGACACTCTTTGACTTTCCTCTCAATTGTGCAGACACTGTTCATAAACAGTACTCCTTAAAGGATTATTCTCATTTAGCTGTTGCTTCCAAATATATTGGCTCCGGTATTTCAGTTTTCACTTGCAGTTTCATTTACATTTTGCAATAATTTGAGCATATTTTTTTTAGGCTCCTTAGTACAATAGAATCCATTAAAAAACATCTGAGTGTGGACCTTCACATCGATTTAGGAAATCATCATCCTTGCTGCCTGGAGATGCTCATGAATCTTGCATGTGCACATCCGGAGAGAAATGGGGACACAATTAGAAGATTGCACATTACTTAGAGTATAGATGTTTGGCTTGGATGCAGTGCATTGTATGGCGCTTCTACTGAAGGAGCAGAACATGATTTAGATATGTGTTCTGAAAGGACAAAGCCGAGATCAATAAGAAACTGAATTTTCATCTGTGTGTGGTGAACGGGGCATCTGCTTGAGTGCAAACACTATTTATTTCTGGAAAGGGAGTAGGACATACAATTTGTCTGATGTAAGAGGCACACATATCTTTTAGAAACACTCCAGGGGGCAAAGAGGCGGGCCATCATGTATTGCTGATTCTCTGTCCAGCTGCAATTCCTTAATGCACTCTGAGAGTCAGAGATCTAATAAGAAGTGGAAGAACATCTTCAATAATGAAACCCCACCTGCATCTCTGCTGCAGAGTGAGGGCTGGGGCTGAGAGGCCTCATAAATAACAGAAGCCAGACCTGACACGTGCTGCTCCAACGTCTGGGAACTGCCAATAATCCCTCTCATCTACTAAGATGCTGTTGTTGCAGAGAGAAGGAGGAGGGAGAAAAAAGGCACAGTGCTTAGTTTTGCTTTGCAGTCATCAAGTAAATGTAGCTCAGCACAGCAGCTTTACTCTAATAAAGAGTTCTGCAGAGCAATACGAGGGGATATTCAATCACTTTTTACTCATAAGGAGAATACGGGAAGAGCATTCCTGTATAATTTAGTGAAAGCAGCGCATGGGACAGCTAACAGCTTAAATTGCATGCAGATTTCAATATTATTCTGTTGATTTTATCTCACCACAGACTTATTTTTGTCTTATTTTTTCTGCTTTTCAGCAGTAATGAAATTGTAATAACTTGCAGTGTTTGAAGCTTAGAAGTATCATTGTCTTCTTTCAGGCTTTAATTTAGATGTTGTGTCATAGGAGCATTTTTTAATACATATTAATTTCCTCTCTAATACTTGAGATAAATCCCCTGTAGCAATTAACCTGCTTTTGAGTGATTAACCTGAGCTTGTCACTATCTAATAACTACAGACACTTGAGGCTGTACTCCCATTGTGATCATTATTATTCTTATGCTTTACCATGAGACACAAGAAAGCTATGGAACAACATTACATGAGTACTTGTTGATTTGTGATCTGGTGCTCTCCCTCCAAATAAACAGCACAGAGAGCCTTTTTTGGACCTACTGGTATTGCTATGAAGAGACCCTTTCTTCTCTAACACAATGTGACCCTCGCTGCTGTTCTTTAAACAGACCCAGTGGCTGACAGAGCTTCGGGCTGTCCCTGCTATGAAAAGATAGCTCTGTGCTGAGCTCCAAAGATTGACCAAGCAAGCCTCATGACTCTCCTGTTGTGTCTCACAAAGAGTCTCATGAGCATGATTTATTTAGTCCAGAAGTTACCGTCAAAGAGGACCTTTTATGCTGTCTTTACAGAGCGCCTTAAGAAGTAATGATAGGTGTATTCTAAACACTCAAATCCAGTAAGTCCTGTATGTCGTGCGAATAAGCTAAAAGACTGTCTTTACGAAAGTAATCCGCTCTGCTCTACAGAACACTAAATGGAGGTTTTTCTTTCAATTGGCCATCTGCATCTATGTGTGTGTGTCTGTGTGTGTTTGTATGCGACAGAGAAGGAGAGAAGCTTTTTATCCCCCCTTCAGCTGCCGAGTGCGTGAAATATTTAACAGGGACCGCACTATTTTTGGGTTTGTGCTCAGTTTGTTTTGAAGCTTATGTAATCTGTAGTTTCAGCTCAACGTGCACGGTAATGTTTTATGTCAAATAATACACCATTGCCAGTCAGCCAACTTAAGCGTAGTGATGCTGCAAACACTATAATCCTGCAGACGAACTGTGCGCAACTATAAAGGACATTGCACAACTGAGAATTATGATGAGGACTCCTGCACCATCTGTGCACTGATGGATTTGCCATGTTTAATGCAGCGTCTTGTACCCCAAGGAAGTGGGGGCCACTCCACATCGTCTCAGGTTCCTTGTTTCTCCGTGATATTGATCAACTTGTCTCTCTTCCCTCCAACTGTCTCCATCTCTGCTTTTTTTCTTCCTCAGTTTGTCTCCCATCTCGCTCACTTTCTCTCCACTGTTCTCCTCCCTCTACTCTCCTCTCCTGTGAGGTGTCAGATTCTCTGACTCATGCCCTGGTGTGGAGGATGGGAGGAAAGCAGGGATGAAAGAGAAGAGAGAAAAGTCATTTTGCAGATAGAGGGAGTGACCTTCATCCAGTAAGAAGGATGGGATAAAAGCTGGAGTTAATACCCTGCCAAAGTGTATTCTCCACCATGCCAAAAAGCCATTCAAAATGATATATGGTCCTAGTAGGAGCTCTCTGATAATAAGAGACATGCCATTGTAAGGCAAGGCAAGGCAAATGATTAGAAAATTTCAATGTTGTATCCAGAGGGATAAACACTCGGGAACAGCATACAAAATCTGCTGAAGATTTTTTTATGAAACCAGATTTTTATTTATTTATTTATTTATTGTTTGTTGGGGGGATTTGACAGTTAAATGACAGTTGTACAATATGTACGCCTGGGCCCTACTGTCCCTATGCTAACTAAAGCCAGTGTAAATACAGGCTCAGACAGTGACACGTTGCGCTTGGGTCCAACAGCCACATGGCGCATATATATATATATATATATATATATATATATATATATATTTTTTATTTTTTTGACAGCCCACAAACATCTCCCTGTAAGGTTCATTATCTGCATGTTTGTGTTGTTGTTCTGTTTTGTTTTCCCCTACTGGCAATAATGAGAAGAAGGGAGGGATTGGGGTTTACCTAATGAGGAGATGTGTTTTTTTGTAAAAACAACTGCATTTAGAACTGATCAATCGCAGAGTGGCCACGTTCCTTATTAATCCCCATTGAGCCAGAACTAAATAAACACTGCTCCACCCTGACAGTGAGAGAAACTGATGGCATTTTATAGACTCCCGTGCTAGTGTGTCAATTACGCTGCTGTTCATTAGCTTCCGGGTTCCCTTGTAAGTATGCAGATTCTGCCACAGAAAGCTATCTGTGTCTAAGCTGTATAGACAAACTGACATGACTGTAAGTTGCAATGACAAGAAGAAGCCTTGACAGTAACGATTCATGCCACTTTTAAAATGCAGCCGTTTCCAGTATCAGTGATGTAAATAAACAGTGGCTCTACAGCTTGTGTGAATAAGATTATTGTGTGTATAAATGGCTAAAAATTTGTTACCCCCCTCCACCACCCAGCTAGCAAACCCACAAAATTTCAGAAGGCGTGTCATCGCAGGATTTTCAATTAGGTGTGTTCATTGTGAGGACAGCTTTTCAGCCGCTTTGTTTAAAGAATCTGAAATCAGAAATCTTGTAGTTTTACTGACTCTTTAAAAAACACACTGCCGTGAGGTAATCTTATCAGCGTCGGCCCACATTTAGGCGCGGTGGCTGCAGTGAATGTGACCGCTGGCCCTTCTCTCTGCTGCAGGAGCAGCCGACAGCTCAGGGGTCTGATAACCCTCTCTGGGGCCCTGCGGTTGACAGGCGACTTGTACTGCAGGCTTACACGGTTATGCTTTAACGCTAGATGAAGCAGTGGGCTGATAGCAGAGGACAGTCCCCTCTGTGCCGCGGGCTGACCCCTCCCATTATATGTGACAGAGCTGAGACAGACATGCCGAGAGATGAAACACTACTCTTTAATTTCAAGCCTCTCCTGTTTCACAACTAAAGCCCTCTTCTCCTCTCTCTTTTTTGCCTCTCGACCCTGGAGAGGTTATGGAAGTGCAGCTGTACTGGTGTAACCGTTTAATTCTTCAATCGAGTGCTCATTATTCTTGCAGTATATGTTGCTGAACTATACTAAAAGGGGTTTACTGTAAAGAAGATTGTCTCAATCAGATTCTTGTTAGAAACTGTTTCGAGTGTTTTATTGTTAATTCCTGTGTTTCTTCTTTTTTTCTTCATAATCTAACGTGGGTGATGCAAAATGTTTCTTTGGTCTGATCAGGATTTAGCAGCTCTTCACTGAAGACTAGAAGAAAGTTTTTCTTGAGTCACCACACAACACCGTAGCGCTGAAGCAGAGGTTTAAACTTTAATGATGTTTTTACTATTAGCTGCAGCTTAAAGAGAATTTGAAAGCATTCATAAGATAGTACGCTTTATTTGTACAAAGGCAAAAATTCACTTAAAAATTCCACAGTCACATAGATGTGTTGAAATCACTGTGGCGCTGCTCAAAAAGCAGTACAAGTGATGCATCTTGGAATGACCATTTGCTGTGATGTGGTTAAAGCTAATCCAAACAAGCACTTTGAAAATTTCAATTACAAGGAATAGAGTTTATTTGATCAAGAGGCCTTTGCATCATTTCTGAAAGTATTCAGTATGCAGTCATTAGCTGTGTTAGTGCTTTCACACACCCTCTCGTCTACAGTAAGTAATCAGATTTATAGATAGACACTTGGAATGGCGGAACATTTGTTTAGACGTAAGTCAGTAAGTCGAGCAGCCGTATGCATTTCATCTAAGTCTGGAGACCGACTAACCAGTAGCAAAGAGGAGCCTGGAGATTTATTGCTTTTGTCTGTTGTAGTTTTTCATCATTGTCTGAGGAGATGATGCTTTCATTGTGTCACCCCATGTACTCAAACATCGCAGCAGTTTGAGTTTTTCATGACAGATGGATGTATAAAGTCTTCCTGTGGAAGTTCTGAGTAGATCAAAGCCTGTCCGCTGTTGTGCTTCCACTGGACACTTTCTGTGTGTGTGTGTCTTGTGTGAATTGTTGACTCCTTTCATCCCAGCAGCTGTGTGTGTGCCTTGGTTTGAGTTTTGTTTTGGAGCACATAGGCATATGAATGTTGCCGTCTGTATATATGTGTGTGTGTGTGTGTGTGTGGGAGTGGAGGGGGGTATACATATGTGTGAATGGTCTCTCACCTCTTGCCCTCACTGTGCGTGTGTACACACATTGACACCCTCCCACTTACTGCTCCATATGTGCCCACCCGAGGGACACCCTGTCTTCTTCGCCTGTGCGTGTTGATGGAGCAGACACACAATACCCCCGGTCCCACATATGTAGGGGCGGGGGTATACCCTGTTTCTGTTGTTCACCATGGAGACCAGGCACGTCCTTCTTCATTTCCTCTAAGCCAGCCCAGAATCGCCTATTTGCCAGGATTGTGTGAGGGATATGGTTGTCTCAGAACAGGTGCCCAGTCCTCCAAACAAGCCCGCTGTAAAACATCCTTTTCATCTTGACAGACTCTCTGTAGTGGAAGCACCTGAAAATCTGGCAAGGAAAAGAAAAAAACGGTGGTTGCTATCAGGGGATGTATGCCGATTGCTTTTATCCATGATATCTTTGAGGTTATGGATGGTTGACAAAAAAACACCAACTCTGGATTCTTGCTCAGTTTAACTTAAAGGATAATTTACATTGTTACATCTTTTGATAACAAATGTGGTGTTATGATTTTCTGTGGATTAATTCACATCTGTTATTTGTTTTTTATTTGTTGTCATGTTGTCTGTGCTCTATGTTCTCATTTAATGACTGTGGGACAGATTTACAAGTATTTTGAAGACACCAACTTTCATAAAGACAACGAGGCTAAAATTGTTCCTTTGAGCAAAAAACTTAAATCAACTTAAACTTACATATTGATAGTAAAAATGTTGAAATGAGGTTGATTGTCCTACTGCGATTATCTACTTTAGCCATAGACTGTATATAAATGGTGGAATAGGCCACAAAGTGGATTAGTTAGTAAATTCTAGTTAAGTGGTTTTGAGCAGAGCATTTTTTCACCAGATGTGATAGTAATTTGTCAGTCACAGGGAAGGACCACCCTAAAACATACCCTTGCTTTGTCATTGGTGTTTTTTATACTAATGGGAACAGTTATTTACAAAATGAACATTTTGTTGTATTCACTAATTTGAACCTAGCGAATAACATGAATAACTTTGCAAAATTAGCAACTGACAACCATAAATTCATCAGGAATACTGAGGTCATAGATAAAGGGTCATTCTCCCTAAGTTTTTGAAACCTGAGGAGGTTTAAGGCGTTTCCACATTGGCCTCAGTTTTTGGGTTCGTCAGCCCTGTTCTTCTCTTGTATGAATTTAGCATGCTGATATGATCATTTGCATTAAACCAAAAGTACAGCTAAGACTAATGAGAAAGTGATTAGTTTAAATAAGTATTCTTCTCACAAATGTCCATAGAATCACGAATGTTATTGTAAAAGATCCATCCAACAGGTCAGCTCTATAGCGATACTAGTAAGCAAAAAGTGATAGAGATACAAGCAAGAAGGAAAGTCTGTGTCTGTGCAAAAATGATTTCAGTAAAATCCGTAAATGTCAGCCTAGTGATGTCATAAAAACAAATCAGAATAACCAAAATAAGGATTATACATGACCACTAGAATTATTTGTTGAGATATTTTAGTGTAGGCATTGCCTTCCCAAAGCCAAGCTTCTAGCAAGGCTAAAATTATCTCTTCTTATGCCCCCAACTTCTTTTCTTTCCCCTCTCCCCTCAACCGATACAGCAGATGGCTGCCCCTTCCTGAGCCCGGTTCTGCTGGAGGTTTCTTCCTGTCAAAAAGGAGTTTTCCCTTCCCACTGTTGCCAACTGCTTGCTGATAAGGGTTTGGGGTGTTTACCTTTAACATAATAAAGTCTTTATCTTAAAGTGTCAAGTGCCCTGAGGTGACTGTTGCTGTGAATTGGTGCTGTATAAATAAAATTGAATTGAATTTAATCCAGATGAACTAATTAAGTGGTGACCGTTGCTATTACATGCTCAGTCATAGTTCAATTTAGCATAGCAGCCCCAAAATCACCCCCCCCACCAAAAAAAACCATCTCCTTAAATATTGTTTGAACCTGGCTATTTTTACTTAGTCAACAGTAACCAAGGACTCTTATGGCCATTTGTTTTCAGTCATTTGTTTCACAAAGTCATGCCTAATCCGGTGTATATAAAGCTGGATAAAAGCAGTGACTCATAACTGAAGCTCTTTCATGCTGTATGCAGTCAAGCAGAGCAAGACCCAGGTTACAATATAAGTGACATAGGAGCAGAACAGTAGATGGGATCTTCACCTTTCTTTCTTAGTCTGACTGCAGTTTGGCAGCCTAGTGCTGCAGTCTGCACTTTGCTAATTCCGTGTTCTCTGTTACCAAGTCTAATTTAGAACAGAGGGGCTCTGTTCATCCTGCAACAGTGCTGCTTGGGATTCTGGAAATGAAGAGTTCAGAGACTCACCGCCCTCACACAGACACAGAGCACATGCCTTGTTATCAACCCACAGAGATGCATATAATGATCCCTCTAACCATTAACTCCTAATGCAATAAGTGCTAACATTTTAGCCATGCCCCTCAGTGCCTAAAGATAATGAAATTAGCCCACGGGTTGCATAAATGTGCTCTGTGATAACACATGTGTTCAGGATGCATCGATCAACTTTAAAGTCATGATTACTTAGTCTTAAATCTGTAGCTGATGGCAAGTAAAATGCTCCAGTTTTTGTTTATCTCCTGCCCCTTTGGCGTTGTTTGATATTTATGGAAATTGTATGTAGATGAGCTTCTAACTGATAGCTTTGTAAGTCAATCCAATGAGCATCACTTTCAAAAAAAGCAGATGAAGGCTGATTGATTTGATGCAACTGAATCCAGCACAAAGGCACTCCGCTCCACTTCCTGCCACATTTTGATGGGCTGGCATGTTAGACGTGCCACGGCCACGGTGGGAATATAAAGCTCACAGAGACAGTCAACCTCTGCGACATCTTAAGAAGGTTGTGTGCGAGTATTTGAACATGTCTTTGCAGGCATCCAGTGCATTAATAAATCAAACAAACAGCGATGTCCTTGCACGTTAAGTAAAAGCAATAAACCTGCCTACAACAAGTCACTGCGGAATAGGATCTACTCTGAAATAACAGCCATTTATTAAACATGATCTCCTCTTATAGCTCACCAAATGTATAGACAGAATGTAGATTTCTAAACACACGCACATAAGTCAGGCATTGTCAGAAGGACTACAGCAGTAGGCTGGTATGCATTAGGACTGTAGGCTGGTTGGAATGTGTTTGGCAGACAAGTGACCTTGATGAGTCAAAGGGGAGACATTAATTACTAGCTGCAAAAACGTAGCTGTTGTTGTTTTCGCCCTGTGAGTCTGTGTGTGTCATGGTTCAAAAATGTAGTCCCCAAGACAATCAAGAACCACCATAAAGCTGCTGGACAGGTGTTTGTCTGCCTGTTTGTGGACAAATGTTGTCACAGCTTCAGAACTACTTAAGATACGGTAGCAAAAGTTTAATTTCAACTACAGTTGTGTAGTTAAGACCAAGCTGAGGCAGGAGTTTGGTGACTAATGCAATCAGACTTATGACTAGTGAGCACGCCTAAAGTGATGTAGTAATGTAGTAATGAGTACTCATGGGTCAGAACATCAACATCAATACAAGGTGTTAGTAAGGTCCATGACAATAAAGGAATCCACTGCCAAGTGTAGATCTTAGATATTGGAAAAGCATAATTTAAATCAAAAGTAATTTAAAAGGTGATTTATTAGAGGTTCCCAACCTTTTCTGTCTTCCCACAGGCTTGTCGACCTTCACCAGCACCACCACACTTGAACTAATTTTAAAATGAAAGCTTTTTAACCCTTTGGAGTCAATGAACGCACTGGACTCCAAAGATGCAGCATTCTCGGAGAGTCTCCGTTTCGACTCGTATTGAAAGTGCAGACTTTAAACTATATTCTAGTTTTTAATCCTAACAGTGCAGTTATGTGGATTTTGTTGACATTGTTTGATGCATTTAAGAAAATAGATTGAAGCCAACAAAATAATCAGCAATAATCAGCAAAGAAAAGAAAATGCTCTATAATATATATATTCTTAAGTGAAACATAAACAGAGTATCTCACCTTCTTCATTTCAGAGCATGTCATGACTTCGTTGATCCACTGAATGGGGACAGGCAGCCTCCCATCTCATTTGAACTAAGCACTGGGCTAAAAGGGTATGAAATCCCAAATCATTTGATCTGTATGACCCAGCAGTTGTTGCCATGTAAGTGTTAGGATCACTGGTATTGTGTATCTCAAAGACTGAGGTCTAAATATTTATTTTAATGAAATTAGATTACCTTAACTTATGGCCCATTGTTGCTTGTGATTGGTGACATCTTGGATAACTAGAATAAAAGATTCAGAACTTTTTTGGCAGTTAGTACTCAGAGAAACTAGTGAATTTGGCATGTAAATGCAGCTAATAATGAGATCCCAAGTGGCGTTGTTTTCAGGCATCTTTTGTCTTAGTTAGTATTGCTTGATTAATGTGTTGAATTTTGTCTTACAGATTTAAAAAAGGACCTTTAAGGATTTTGGTTTGATCTTTAGCAACTGTCTACAGGACCTATTTGAAGGGAAATTTGAATGTTTTATAGCAAAGTTTATACTTTTCAAATAAAGAGTCAAAGGAGATAATTTTGTTATTCTTAATGAGATTCTTAAAGAAATTTATAACCATTTCTGAACCATAGAACAAATGCTCGCTCTGTCTGCCGCTGAAAAGGTTTTCTACTGTAGGGTCAAAGGTATCGAATTCTATAGTCCACTGGACCACAGAAATAGCTGTATGACTGTATGTATGACAGATATATTGATATGAGTAAAATTGGTAAGCATAAATGTAGCTCTATAGTAGATCACAGAATAGAGAAAACAATATTTACACTTTGGAAATATTTATCATCTAGGGATAGTGTTTAAATAAACCCCTCTTGATTATAACTTTGAGCTTTATTTGTTATGTGCTATGAATCCCCACAAAGAATTGTTTTATGCAGCTGGTTGTGGTTTGAGCCTACTTTATTATCCAAGGGGTCGATTGTTGCTGTTACCGTCTGTTCCGAGCTGGTTATTGCTGCCATTTGCCACCCCGCCACCATCACCAAGCTTGTTTCTGGGAGTTTCTGCTCAGCAATACTCGCTGTTTTGCAGGATGCTTGGGAAGCATTGTTTTTATGTATTTTTCTCTGTAGAGATTAGGGGAAGATGGTGATAAGTTAATTAAGCTAACTCTACTCCTTCACAGAGGAGGCACACACATTGTAAAACAGAGAGTAAAGCAGAGCAGCAAAACGCCAGTGAAGACTCTCAAGACTCTCTGAGCTGAGATAAAACAAGTGCACTTAAGTTGGGTGATGTATAAATACATTGATTAATTTTTTCTCTGTTATCAGTTTTTATGGGGGACTGAGTTGGCTGAATGCTTTAAACTGTGCTCTACCTTTCCACTTTTATTACCACTTTTAGTTTTTCTCTTAAAACAATACAAAACACAGGGACGGTTTAACAGCAGGGCTCCTGGTCTCAAATGGCGCTCACTGCAGAGCCAAATGGGTCTGTGTGGTTAAGGTTAGGGTGGGGATGGGGCTTGCCCTAGAGGTGGAACTAACCAAATGTCATGTGCAGTGAGCAGCCTCTCGCTGAAATAGCCTCTTTATAAATGTGACTTCACTATTTGCTAAGAGATCATTACTTTACTAATTCATATCTACATAGCAAAGAGCCACGTGCTGCTGTATCAATATTCATAATCTCATTTATTGAACCTTTAAGAATAATAATGACATCCTCAGCTGTAGCTTGGGGTTAGTGCTAATCAGTATATAACCTGCTAACACATCAACCTAAGACGATTAACATGGAAACATTAATGCCTGCCATTTTCCTCTTGAGGATGCTTGCTAGTTGGCATTAGCTTTTAGCCAAAGTGTTATTAAACTAATCAACAAGGATAAAATAAAAAAAAATCCATTCCATTTCTTCTTGCTGTGATATTGTAATCAACATTTTTCACAATTTTCAATATTTTTACACTATTTATTTATTTATTGATCGGTAAGTGATGCCAACCTTAGCTAGTTAGTTTAGACTAAAAAAATATTGTTGCTATTGTTATAAAACAAATAAGAAACTGTTTTCTTTAGATTCAGCAATCCACATCTTTCACTGTTGTACATGCACTTCTGCTCTCCATGCTGGCAAATGTAAGGAAATATTTAAAAAAAAATCACAAGAGGAAACAAAAATGACTCAGTGAACTAATTATGCACATCATGCTAAGACGGTAAGCATCCAGGTGACTCAGGCATTAATCATCATTCGGTTTGTCACATAACTGGCATGCACAAAGCTGCTGCCACAATGTCATCCTGGGATGACTACAGATGCATCTAATTTGCTGTCTGTGTATAAATTCTGCTCCACTTCACCATAACACTTTTTTTTTTTTTTCTCCATCCGAGTGTGATGGAGCAGATAAAATCAGATCCCCGAAGAAGCCCCAAACATTTTCCATTTTATGAAAACTGTTACAAATGGAATTTGATTAACTTTACATGAATCTCCTGCTACACTCTTTTTTTTTTTTTTTTTTTTTTTTTACATCCAATTTTAAAAA
>VUQG01001896.1:64106-74354 GCA_015106755.1 Etia nguti | reverse complement strand
CCTACAACTCTTTTTTTTTTTTTTTTTTTTCTTTGTTACATCCAATTTTAAAAGTCACTCAGCTCGCTGTGAGAGGAACTGCTTGTCAGGTAATGAAGACACAGTTAGTCATCGATGGCCACCCACAGTCTCTTACAATCCCAAAGCTATGATGAGATGCAGCATCGCTGACACTGCTGGTGCTCCTGGTCAATACCCTGCATGCACAGTGGTGTTCATTAGGACTTTGTTATGAATTTCACCATCGATATTACATCGACTTGAACTAATGAACAAGTTTCTCACCGAGATGCTCACAATTACATTCTGCCTGCCTGAAAGCTCTTCCGTGTCACAAATGTGTTTGATTTCCGCTTTGATTTGTCCTCATTTATCTGAATTTCTTTGATCTCCCAGAATTATCGTTTAGTAAACAATAGAGTTAGATACAGCACAAGCATCCAATTTCCCAGAAATGAATGAGAACACCATTAGTTATAATAGTGCCACATAACGCTCAGTGAATGATGTTGCTGAATTAATTTTTCTCTTCAAGTATTTATGATGTTTGTGCAGAAATCCATGAGCTAGAAACAATAGTGTATGCATGAGCATATGTGTGGTAGGAAGGAAATGTTACAGTCACAAAAATAATTAAGAATGATATTTTCTAAATTATGTTCTCTCTCAGAGCAGCACTGAACGATCTCGGACAACCAGAGAACGAGTGCTGGCCTTCGCTTGACTGTGTGACCAGCGAATGAGCCTTGTTCATGCGTCTCCCTGAGTGCCACTCCCACATCACCATGAACTGTGAGCAGGACTTTGGCGACGGGGGCTTGGGAGTGACCCTCACACTACGACTGCTCATGCATGGAAAGGTTGTTTATGAATGAATGCATGCATGCTTCAAGCACAAGATTTGTCACAGCCTCACACATCACAGTTATTTAAAAAATGAAAAAGCTTTCACAGGATTATGTGATAGGCAGGCCTGCGAAAAACTAAGCACACCCTCACTGTTTCCACGGGAATTAAGAGGGCAAACAGCAGCCAGGCACTGATAATCAAATGCGTGTGATTAATTGATGATCACAAAGAGTGAGCACCTCTATAAAAGCACAAGTTCTGGCAGTTTGCTGGCCTCCAGGATTCAACTGTGTGTTAACATGATACCACAGTCTTTACAGGAGTGGGCATCCCAGCAAATTCCCCCTAAAGTCAGACCGTGCGATGCTCAGAGAAACTACAAGTCACATGACCAGGTCTTGCAGCCGCAGGTCATCTTGCAGTCAGTGACAGCAAGATGGTTTCAAAGAGTGAAACGGAGGCTTTTTAAAGCTCACGCAACACTACGAAGATCCCAAGCACACAAAAAAATGGCTGGAAAAAAGAATGAAGGCACTGTAGTGACAACAATGCCAAAACTTCTCCACAAATAAAGTCACACAGAAAACGATTCCTTTAAGTCATTACTGCTAAAGGTGATTCTACAAGCTACTGAATCATGGGGTGTACTTAGTTTTTCACAGGTGCATATAGAGACCTGTGAAAATGTTCTTTTTCATGATTGTACATGCTAAAAATAAACAGTTACTATAAGGGTGATCTGTTTTTGCCTTTTCCCTGTTTTCTATTTATGCTCTATCATCTTCATCTCTTTGCATTCAGGAGGTTGGCAGCATCATAGGAAAGGTGAGAATTCCTGTTTTTAATTCTACTCGTGAATATACATGCATATATAAAGGTAATAATTGTTAAAAAACTCAATGATTTAACATATATGGGTGATGTTTTACTCTTATATAACTCAGCAGCCATTTTCCGTCATTCAAAGCATCTGCAGAACAATTTCCCTCTGCCTTGATTTTGTTTTGAATCACCGGAACACAAAGCTCTGTAACAAAGACTTGCTGTTCTGAATATTCCCATCCTAAATGTAATTGTCTTCAACCAACCCTCTTAAGACCTCCCCCACCTTTCACAAAGCACCACAGTAATCCATCAAACAAAAACATTAGAGCACTGACTGCAAGCCTCCCGTTGAAACTGAGCTCGAAAGACATACTGCATTACAGTTGGCCCCTTGTGGGCACTTTTAGTGTCTGCTAGGAAATGCCTATTGAGACTGTGTTGCTTTCAGTAGCCCCTACTATCAAGCCTTCTGCACCTACAACAGGCATCACAATGGATGAAAGAAGAAAAATAGAAGAATGTAGAAAACTGTGAAGTGCTGGAAAGAGTGATTTTACAATGGATGTGCGATGCACTGCTAGAGTTGATATTTCAGAAAGGGCTAATAAGTTGTCTAAATAATAACTGCTCCACCTTCCAGCCTTTTTTCCCCTTCCTATCTTTTTGGAACACCTCTCATCCTTTTCCTATCAATAGAACACCAACAGCACAGTCACAATAGACTCCAAGTAATACGTTTCCCGAGATCATAAACAACAGTGTTTGCCGAGGTGTGAGATGACATTGCTTTTGGTTCTGGTGAAAGAAAGTGGTCCTCAGTTGCTGCATGAAAGTGTGAACAGAAGTATGACAGGTTTGATGGAATTTAGCCAAAATAAAATAGCAGAGGGGAGACGAAGCAATCAAAAAATCAGCGGAGGATGTGCTGCAATATGACACAAGTCTGACAAAATGTTATTGTCGCTGGCAGGAGTTCTTCACACGCGCTGCAAGCACAGCCGTTACAGCAGGTGTACATTTCCTTCATATGCTCACATGCTGTATGTTTGATATGTTTTTGCAAAATTAGTGCAAATGACAACATTGCTGCATGCAGACTGAAGCCTTATCGATACTTTTTTTTTTTTTCTTAGCAATTTCAGTCTAACATGGATAGAAATGGCAGATTCCATCTAACAATGTGATGTAACTGTTTGGTGAACTGAAGCACATTTGCATCTGTTTAAAGCTGTCCTTTGTTTTGTCTTTTTTTAGAAAGGAGAGACTGTGAAACGAATACGGGAAGAGGTACAGTGTCCATGATTTCAATCACCATTCAGACATTCAATAGAATTTTTTAGCATTCTGCTTTGTTAATTATTATGTTTTTGTGTCATTTGAGACAAGTGAATGCAGCTTCTCTGATGTGACTAGCTGTTACCACTTTGTCCCTATCTTTTACATCAAGACCTGAAGCCACTAGATCTCTGTTATTTTAGGCCCTCAGTATGTTCATCTCCAGAGAAAACATAATATAATCTCAAGAGGGCGTCTAATACTGGTCAGCCTTTCGTGCAGTTGCATGTAATAATAATACAGCTCAGTTCTCTCTGCTTGTTTTGGAGGTTTGAGTCTCAAAAGCATACAGAACAGGTGCATTGTCCGAATTGCCTTTTGGGCAATAACAGCACCTTTTCAATTTAAATCCTCCCTCTCTTCCCTTCGCTGCACCTAATCTAACTGCTCTCTCTCTCTCAATTTTCTTTTCTATTTCTTTTTCCTGCTTAAAACAACTTCCTTTTTTCTATGTCTGCTCCTCGATTCCCTCTTTATAAATCTCAAGGGTGCAGCCAAACTAATGCCGCTTGGATAACTCTTTGTATTAGAAAGTAATTAGGCTGACACTTTACAGCACATTTGATTCTTTCTCTTGCTGCTAAGGTTTTATGTCGTACTTTATGAGGCATACGGATAAACAGAAGAATAGTGAGGTCATGGGACAAGGCGGCTCAGCAGAGCTGCCGGACAAACCGCTCACTAGTGGTAGTCATCCATTCATCCGTCCATCTAGCTTGGCAGTTCTGGCCTTTTGTTACTTCCCAATTATATGAGCCTCATCCTGTCAGTCCTCACTGGACCTTACAGTCACAGTCGGGGGAATGAGTCAGTGGGCTGACTGGAGAAAATGTCCCAGAGGTCAGAACACAGTCCTGTGTCTGCTCATGTGACTTTACCCAGAAATGCCAGCATACAAAATGGAAGAAGACGAAGGCAGAAACAGTGTCACCTTCTCATGTCACTGTTATGTCATTATCACTCTACTTTCTCTAAAATTATGAGCTGTACTGCTACTGTAGAACAGACCAAGAAGAACAAGCTGAAATTGTGGGGAAATGCGTATCGTATATTTAGTTGTCAAGAGTAAGAAAAGAGGAAGGATATATTATTTGTGTTTGTATGTTAACTATGTGATACAGTGAGCAAAGGTAAAAAGTTCAGCTCAGTATTACATAAATGGGACACAGTGTGCTAAAGGCATTAGCTAGGCCAGCTCTATCTTCCCTGTTTCCAATAAATTTGTGTGAAGATTAGCATCAAAAAGTGGAAATGAGGCAATCGCTAAAGTGTCTCCAGGCTGTCCAAAAGGCTGGAACAGGCCTGTTCCTCTTCACAAGTTACACTATGCAGAGTTACCATGACTACATATATAACCTTAAATATAGCATCGCACCTCCAACTGTCATACAGAACAAATCCAAAAGGACTTTTTTTCAACTATTCCTTTACTGAAATTGAAATAACCTGCTGACTTCTGGTTCAACAGAGCAGTGCACGAGTCAACATTTCAGAGGGATCCTGTCCAGAAAGGATCATCACCATCACTGGCTCCACAGACAGCGTCTTCAGAGCTTTTACCATGATCACGTACAAATTGGAGGAGGTATTTTTAATTCACTTTTGCAACTGCCAAGTTACAGCAATCATTTTCTTAAGGCGTTTTAGTATATAATATATACGGTAAACACACTACAAGTGAGCAAGCTGTTGGCAAAACGGGAGGAAACCTCTGGGAGAACCACTCAAAGGGACAGCCATAACTGGTTGGAGTGAGGGCAAAGAAAAGATTTGAAGAAGCGCAAAGAGGGAAAACAAAAAACTGGACAAAACATAAACTACGGGAGAGAGAAGGCAAAGTTATGATATGCAGTTGTAGCTTATAAACACAGGGAGTGAAACGAAGGGAGAGGAGGAGAATTTTCAGTGCATCGTGGGAAGTCTGCCAGCAGTCTTAGCAGCAGGGAGTTTTACAGACACCTGGTCCGGCTGGAACTATTGTCATAAAAGAAAGGTTTAAGGTGAAGTTGTTTCTGTCAGCTGAACCAAAATGAGCCTGCTCTCTGACAGCCAAGTGCTCTGTTGGGGTAATACGGCACTATGTATATATTAAGAGGTTTGTAAACTATAATGAGGCCTGTTATTCATTGCTGTGACACTCAGGTGAGCTCATGTCTTTATTTTACAATAGTTGCATGCATATGAAGGTTTGTCATGTAGGAGACCAGCTGGGATGAAATCAGAAAATGTGTGCAGTTTGCCTTTTGAAGTTGTCTAATTCTTAGTGAAGCCATAACATCTTGTTTGTTGAACCTGGAAAAGGTGAAAGAAGCCATTTTGCCACATTAGTACAAGAAATCATTTCCTGTGCTTCATCTCTGCTTTACCACTAATGTGCTTTTATCGCTATCGATTATACTCTAAATTGCAGTGATGGAAGGAAAAAAAAAACCTGACTGTATTGCATAGCTCTTGATGTGCTTTCATATTAGATTACTCTGCAGATGAAAATTTTGAATAGGTGGACGTAACTGCTGTTACAAAACCATTCAGACCTTTGCAAGAATGTCATTATAAATGACGTGCAGCAAGCTTTTGGATTACATCTATCATTTTTATTTCTTTCTTGTTATTTTCTTTATGCTTTTCCGGAGTGCTATGAACTGTCCAGGTACTAAAAGAGGAAAATGTTGCTAATTTGTACTCATTAATGAGAATATGTCGTACACTTCTCGTCATCTATAGGTGAGTTATGGCAGTTTCTTCATGCTATTAATCCCCAAGGTGGCTGTCCATCACGGTGCTAATTAATATGGTGGAATGACAGCCGCCTTCGCTATGATTTAGCATCACAGCAGATACGAGCAACGGAACAGGTGCTCTCTGCTCAGGTCGGCAGCCTTCAGTAAACATACTCTGGCTGGGAGCACAGTGCAGTATTCATTAAAGATCTTTCACACTCACCCTGAAACGCCTGGGTTTCCATGGCAACATGTTGGCTGACCCACTGTGCACTGCTTCCACCATAGCTGAGTTATTGTATGTCTGACACTTTTAATTAAAACCAAAGGGAAATAGTATAAATTTTGGGGCACTGACTATTAGTATACGCTTTTGTTTCTGTCTCAACAGTTTATGATTACAGAGCGGCTCGACCTCACTCATTTCCAGTTTGGCTGTTGATCAGTTGTGTGAGTTTTGGGCTCACGTGATTTATAGCTCATGTTTTCCCCAGCTGCTGCCACATTTATGCAAATGCAGTGATCTACTGATCAGGAAATTCGCTACACTTTTAATACATGTAATTTGTTTTCAGGTGTTGAAGCACAGCATGCATAAAAGCCACATAATCTCTCTGTATTAGAGTCCTTACCCCACCAGCAGCACAATATGCTTTGGGGATTTAAGCTGAGGAACCCTTTGTGTGAGCGGCGCTTGTATAACCAGCCATCATAATTCCACCAATTTTGCTTTGAGAGCCTCTCTTCTCTATGGAAAGTATCAAAACGTTTCACACTTGTTAAGATGTGGCACGTATTTTTAGATCAAATCAAGAGAATGACGCCGAGAGTCTTGTGATTGTACAGATGAGCTGTGTGTGCATCTTCTAATGAGACGAGACGTCAGAGAGCCCGATCTGCCTTGATAAATATAGACGCGGAGCAGAGATTCACAAGAGGCACACCAGAATATGCTTTTCAAATTTTAAAGTTGAGCGATATTAGACATATTATACAGTTTCCTTCATGAGTAAAATCCCTTAAGGCTACACACACATGCTGCCCCCTTTTACGGCAAACTTTGCTGATTTTACTGCAGACTGGCCCGAGTGGAAACCATTCAAGTCAAGCTGCATGTTTTGCATTCTGTCAGACTTGCTGTTGGTTGAACTCTGATGGGAAGCATATTTACATTTCAAAGGTTCACGGAGAGACACTGTTGATTAATTAAAACCTCGATCTCCACCCACAGCAGATCAGATGGATGTTTTGCTACCTGCACTGTAAAAACACTCATCAACTCAGTCTCAAAATCCAATTTCTGCTCAGTTTCAAAGCAACGTATGTTGATAAGAAAGGCATATGAACGCATTTACTCTAAAAGTTTGAATGTTTAACTTTGGCTAAGGCTTGTTATACAGGTGATATTGTTTCCTTAAGGAAACAACTGAGCTGTCATCTACAGCAAGGAAAGGAAATGGGGATGCATGGAAGAAAAAAACACTTTTTGCAAGATCAGATTTTGGGTTATTGCCTCAAAATTTCAAGCTATTAACTTGAAATTTTAAAATAATAACCTGAACTATGTTCAAAAGTGAAGTCCTGAGGTAAATATGGCTATTTCTCAAGGAGTCATTGATTTATTTTAAAACTTGAGTTTCCAGAATGCTAAAGTAACAAACAAAAAAAGAAAAACATATCCTTACATTACATTTCCCTGAAACACGGAGTGTTCATGCCTAATCTAAAAATCTAACTCTTTTTAAAAAGTACTCCAGGATTTTGCTCCACACTAATACAGGAACATAGAGACAGAGGTTAATTAGGTCCAGGTGATGGATTGCTCTTTACTCTATCTGCCTCACACCTGACACTTCCTGTGTGGATCCCACTGGCTTTTTCTGTTGTTGGATTCCTGTTGATGCAGCAGTAATTACATTTGGCTGCACTATAACTGGTCCAGCCCAAACCATGATTATATTGTCTGCACTGGTGTCATAGTTTTAGACTGGGATGTAATGCTAATGATGCTATGAATCCAAAACTGACTGGTAAAATGAGCTGCGTTCAATCTCTGTCTACCTTGACCCATACTCTTAGACCCTCTCTTCCTTCTTGTGATTTATTGTTTACTCTCAAACCATTTTTGCTATTTTTCTAAATCTCCCTCCAGGACTTAACTGCACTGGTGGCCAACGGCACCATCAGCTCCAAGCCACCGGTTACCCTCCGGCTGGTCATCCCTGCCAGCCAGTGTGGCTCCCTCATCGGGAAGGGAGGGGCCAAGATAAAGGAGATCAGGGAGGTGAGCACCCAGAACACAAATCCAGTCCATGCTCTATGCCCACACTTCACAGAAAGGTTCATATCTGAAATATTGACAGAATGAATCTCCTAGAAAAGAAGCCATGTTTTTCTAGAGTTTTGCTGGTTTTTAGCAGGCTGCATAATTGCCCACATGCATTTTATATAGTAGAAACTCTAATTTAGAATTACTGCATTTACAGTTCAAGTATGATACTTCAAGAGGAACAGATACATGGTGATCAAATTTATCCTGCGTGTGTAATTAGCTGCGACTAGTGATAACAGGTTGGCATATTTAAGGAAAAAAATATAGTTGGAATTTCTATTTTATCTATTTTCTACTAATTAGCAATAAACACAGAGCAACTGAGGCTGATATGAATCTGAGGACCTATCAGCCAAAGGCAAACAGCCAAAAGCTGTAAATTATTGGCAAAAAATTTGATCTGTTTTTTAACAATTTTTGAATAATTGTTTCTGCTACTTTATCATTTTCTTAAATAAGGTGTAAAATTTTGTGGCGTTTTCACAAATAATAAATTATAATGTTTGTTATACTTACCAGCTGTTGCAGTTTACGCAATAAACTTTTTACTTTATTTTTGCATGGAGATAAATTTTAAGTAACAGAGTGTGGATATCATCTTGGAAAAGTAATGTATTTTTCAATCTGACATATAATTGAGTAAAACATATCAAAATGTTTCTCTTTCATGCATATTAATGTGTTGCGTATAAGCCTCATGATGTAAATCATTTACTGTTATATACAAAAAATTCAGGCACACCATGCATATGATATTATGTCTGCAGTAATATCATATGCATGGTATATGTAGAAGTTATAAATAATTAAGTGTGGTAAAGAAATTGTTATATTTGCTGTTACATCCCTCAAGTTAAGATACGGACACTACACAGTTTTTCTGACAAAGTCTACAACTTCATGCACGACACAATGACATGAAGAAAAATTATTGTACTCGTCATGTATTCATTTAATATGCTCAGGTATTACAAACCTTTAAAAAAAAATCTGAATTCTCAAAAACAGGGTTTGTTTTGTTTTGTTTTTTACATAAAAGCTAAAAAAGCATTAAATATGTAGCATTTCTAAACTGTTATCAGAGGAATTGCAAATGTGTTGCATCTTGATTTGGAGGGTAATTGCATTCATATGTCGAATAAACAGCAATTTATATTCAGTTATTACGACTAACACATGTGTTAACTTCATTGTGAGGACCAATTTGATATCATGAACACCAACTCAGAGAAAATTATATTAGTTGCTGAAAACATGAACCCAGTTTTGCCATTTGAATGTAGCTGACCCAGTTAGTTTTGTTTGTGTTCGATCATAAAATCAAATATTAGAGATACAAAATGTTCACCTGAAAATGATCCATGAAAACGGAGGAAGTCACCAAAGTGAAATTCTTTCTGTGTGGACACTGATGTACATAGTTTAATAGCAATGCATCTGATAGCTCTTGGTGCGTTTCACCTAAAAACACAAGTGAACGCTGTGAACTATGTCACAAAGGAAAAATGAATAGTTGTAGCAGCTTTTTTTAAAAAAATATTTTATCTGTGCTTTTTGGGTTGTGAAGTTTGACCATAAGTGCAGGAAATTGATGAAGCAGTCGAGCCCAGATATATTTACTTAACACGACATAGGCCGTGACTCAGCAGTGACAACAGGAAAAACTCCTGACTGCATTCAGGCCCAGTTGAAACATTAGGATTAAACGTATCAGATCCATTGCCAGAGACATCTGACTCCTTAACTGTAGCTCTGTACCAATCTACAAATAGAATGTCGCTCATTTTAGCTTAACCTTCCCCAGTAATGGCATCCAGGTGATTTTCTGCGGTTAGATGGATTCCGTTGTCTTGTTCATATCCTAAACTTGTTTCTGTTGTTTTGTTTGGTTGCCACAGGACCCATCAGTTACAGAGACAATGGTGATTTGTGTGTTTTAACCATCGCCTCCAGAAATAGGTCGATATCAGCGAGTGTAGATAAAGCTTAAAAAGTTTTAACTCAACCGGCACCCTTTGCCGTCAGGCATGCTGTATTAGTGATACATCAGCTGCAATTAGGAGCATGGCATCTTGTAATTGTAGAAGTGGATGTTTTGTTTGTCGCGATTTGACGTTTGCAGCTGGTTTGCAGTAGGGGTGGAGAAATATAATGTCAGCAAATCCAGCTCAGAGGGGGACAAAAAGA
>VUQG01001896.1:36366-52336 GCA_015106755.1 Etia nguti | reverse complement strand
ACTGTTATTGATCACGAAAAAAACAATTAAAAAAAAAAAAGGGCTGAGGTCTCACCTGAGAGACACATGTTTACCAGTGTTTACATGTGTGTCTCAAGTTAGAGATCAGCTAAGTATTTATCCTCAATAAATTTGTAAATTATACTCAGATGACAGATGCTCTACTGTATGATGCTTTTATACAATGTCTACGTTTGCCTCTTGAAGTTTTTAAGAAAATTTGTAAATGTCTGGGGGGTGTTTTGTTTTTGTTTTTTTTTTTTTTTTTAAAAAATAATCCGTGCTATATTACTGTACTTTACGTTGTTCAGTGTTATGTCTGTTTTGTTGGAATTTATTTTGAATGTGCAACTTGGTTAATCTTTATTTATTAGTATTGTTTCATTTATTAAAAGTCTTTGGTTCCTGTTAATGGTGGCTTTATCCATTTCTTTCACAGGCATTCAAAGAGCAATGATGCAGCAGTGCAGAAACTCATTTTCAGGAGGAAACAGTACACACACACAAAAAAAAAACAAGACAATGCCACATTTAGGTTATTCCTGTTTTCTCTCAAACACCAACAAGATGGCAGCTTCTCATTTTAGCTGCAAGAATTGATGGGAGATTCTTTTCACACTATTGTGCTCATGTACCCCAAAACAATAACTGCAGAATGAGACGGTGCAACCTCAGAGGAGAAAAGAGCTCTGCCGGCATGATGGGCAATGTGCTCACATGTAAGCGTGCATGTATAAAGGCGCACGATCACATGGCGTTCTGTGCAGAGAAAATGCGCTCTGTAAGTCCCTTGAGACAAAGTGTAGTGAGACTGTGAGGCAGAGGGTTTTGTGTGGAAAAAAGGGGGCACTAACATAGCTAGGAGCTAGAAAAGATCTGAGGATTCACAGCGATGCTGTGGGAAAAAAAAATTCAGTATCTGCATCAGCATGCGCCACAGCATCATCATCCTCAGGAGAGGCAGCTAGAATCCTTTCATCCTAACTATTTCTGGGGTTTTTTTTCTGTCACTGCATCATGGATATGCGAGACACTATGAGTGCACAGTCCTCACTGTTACCAAACACATTCACTTTTCAGAGGCAAACAAAAAAAGTGCCAGTGCTTCAGTTTCACCGACTTCTGCTAAGTCCAGCAAACATTGAAGCTAAATTATGACACAAAGAAAACTTGATCTTTGATGTCCTTGAATTTCTCTTCTGGCTCTATGGCAACATCACTTGTGAGTCTATACATTATTCTTTCTAGGACCTACTAAAATCCAAGTACATGCCGAGATATCATGCTTGTAAAATCACCTTCAAATGACAAATCAAAGCACCTTTTTCAGCAATAACTCAAAGAAACAATTTTCTGTATGACTTTATCAGTCTCTGACATGATTGTGGAGGAATTTTGGGCCACTCTTCTTTGTTTCAGTTCAATGGGGTTTGCAGGCATTCGTGTAGGCACAGCTTTCTTAAAAGCTCACCACATCATTTCAGGCAGGTTGACTTTGACTGGGCCATTACAACACTTTCTTTTCTTTTTCAGCTGTTCTGTTTGTTCATATGCTTGAAATCTTTGTCCTCTTACATGACCCAGTATTGAGTTTTAGCTGTCTGACAGATGACCCACCATTTGACTCCAGATTACTTTAAGTACAGAGGAGTTTGTGGTCAACACAACAACAGCAAGGTGTCCAGCTCCTGTTCTCAAGCCCAGAACATCACTAATTCACCACCATGCTTGACAGCTGGTATGAGGTGTTTGTGTTGATGTGCAGTGTTTGGTTTTCACCAAATATGGTGCTGTCCATTGTGGTCAAACATCTCAACTTTAGCCTCTGACTGCAGTCTATTTCTAACTAACCCATTCCCTTCGACCCTCAGTATACTATAAAAACCAATCACGTGTTTATGTTACAGTTTTATAGCATTTATAGTATACCCAGAGTTTGAAGCAGATCAAAGTCCTTAGTATTTAAAGGTTTGCCCATAGCTTACTGTGAAATATGCTTTCTTTACATGAACAGATAAACTCCACTGATATTCCAGCTCCATTACCACACACCAGATACGTTGAATTAGAATATCAAAGCATAAAGTTTGAGCTGGTGACAGCTGGGACCTTAGCTGTCACTTAGCTGTCACATTTTCTTATTTTTTCTTCTTCTTCTTCTTCTTCTTTTTTCAGTTGTGGTGGACTCGGGGGATGTGTGGCATGCTGTTATGTATGCACAGACACTCGCAAAACTGAAAATAGCACAAATATCTGCATTCTTACCATTGTAGCGCTCAGCCTCAGTAATTCTCTGACAAACAGCACCCTCTACTGTCGACTCAATATACTGCGTGACCCTTCACGGTACAGAAAAAGGTAGCGAGGAAGAGTTAGAGCTGATAAAAGATTGTCTTTAATGTTTGGCATTGTTAATGAATTCCATACCACAGCAGTTATGGGAGTAGGAAAACCACTTTTACAACCAAACACTGTTTGATCATGCTAACACCATATGTACAGGAAAGCACATTGAAAAGTGTATAAAGTATTTATATGAGAGGACTCAAGTCAAGAACGGTGGAGACAGCCACAGTCTAATGGATTTGTCCTTTTCCAAACACTGATTATAGATATTTATCAATTACATTGATCTCTGGAGTACATGTATATACACAAAACAACAATAAACCTTTTTGGGGTTTCTGCAATAATTCTCAAAAATATTTCACAATACTGCTGTATGTACAATAACAGAATTTACATTGAAAAATTCTATTGTACCTATATTTTGAGTATCACTTCAGTCACCAGTTATCCTCAACACCATCAAGCTCACAAGAGATACTCACGTGCCGTTATAGATCTAATAACCTCATGTTCAACTCCATACAAAGTACAGCAGCCTATTCAGTGCCTTCTGTCTCGGTACGGTTTCTGAAATATGTTCACACAACTGATGATCTCACATACAAAAATAGATGTTGTCTAGTCAGCTGACAACCTGATGTACAGTAACACAAAGCATCCACCTGCAAAAACAACCAGGAAAACAAGTAATTGTTAAAATATTAGCTATATCCTTCCAACCCCCACAGGACAATAAAGAGCGCTGTTCCTTCTGCCCCACAGTAAAAGTAAACCCTCTGTCAGTCCGGGCTTCAGCATTCTTGTGAAACATGTCATCAGTTTTGAAACAACAGAAGGTAATTGAGAAAGAGCCGCAGGCAGAATAAGAAATATTAGCGCTACAAACCAAACAACAATCTGAAACCAAAGCGGGACAAAACCATACAAAAACATCACTAGGTAGATATCTTCTTTTTTTTTTTTTCCTTCAGGGAGTATACGGTGAAGAAAGTGAAAAGGAGAATGGCTGTTACTAAATGAGCTCCCCACAGTCCGGATGAGAGGTCAAACTGCATTTGAGTGCACTTAAGGCAGGTAGGCGATTCCAATGCTGTCTGTGTGGGCTCCTCGACCGGTCACTGAGCATTTGGGGCGGATGGGTGGGGGGCGTGTGGGCTCGACAGTGTCGTCAGGCGCAACACAAATTGCCACTGCAGCTGTCCAGGTTCAGCCCTCACTGCTCAACATGGTCTGACAACCATACACAGAGAAGGAAAATGATGGAGAGAGAGTGGTGTTGGTGTTAGTTTGGAGTCCAGCAGGTGTGAAGTGGACAGTTCTTCATTCTCCGTGAACATGAAAGCTGACAGGTGTGGGGCCTGTCTTGTCTGTCAACTGTCCTCAGTTTCCCTTCAGTCTGCCGAACACCTTCATTCCTCTCGAGATATCTTTGTCACACAGAAGAGACAAATAGAGACGTCTTCAACAAAGACTCAACTTAAAGCACTTAAACATTAACCAGGATTGCAGCTGGTGCAATACAAGTAGGAACATCTCATCTGAATACATTCACGTGGGTTTCCATACGCATGGTACGGATGGGAAATCATCAGTGACTTAAGTTTGTGTCCCTTGAGATGCTGGTCCAAGAGGAGAGCTGCAAGTACACCAGCGATTTGCGACAGCCCAGCAGCAACACGTATTACAGTGCGCATTTGATATGATTCACTATTAAGGAGCACTTAACAGTGTTTTGAAAAAACATAATGGACGTAAGCCTTTGAAAACACTATAATGTAGCAAATTTATCAAAATAAGAATTCATATATATGAAGCATTTAAAGCAGAGAAGTCACCTCGCTGTGACTAATAACCTTCTGTAGTTTCCTTGTGTTGTGAAATGACATGAAAAGCAAAATTAAGGGAGTTCACAGCTTATACTGCACCTGGGATCATGTTGGTTATGATCATGGTCGTCATGTTTCACAAAACCGTTTTCATATTATTCTCAAGTGGAAAAAAAAACATGCTCACAGACGAGTTGTACGATTGTGTACAATCAATATCAATTTTTGAACAGAAGTTAATCAATCCCATTGTTCAAGAGATATTTTTCTTTTAATTCTAAGAGGCCACGCGGAGCAGCGGCAGCAGTTGTGCCTCAAACCATAGCTTCAACCGTCTTCGCTCCTTCGTTCCTTTCCTTCATGTGCACTGAAATAAAGCCGCAGAACATGACAACTGAGCATGCTCCATTGTGTCACATTAGACTTGTTCTACTAGTGCTTCCTTGTAGTCAGTGCAAATGAAGGGAAGAAGAAAAGGAGAAGAAAGCTCTAACGTAAACTGAGCTGGAGTTTCAGATCACTGTGTCTCCTCGTGCTCCTCGCTGATGCACTGCTCCCAGGCATGTTTGCCCTGGTCCTCCCTGTGGCCATGAGGGGAATGGAAGATCCTGCGGGGGAGTGGGATGGGTTGAGGTGGCAGGTCCTCCTCAGGAATGCAGCCCTCTCTCAAGTAGGGTTTGGGGGGCACAGCTGGAGGCAGAGGTCTGCGGTAAGGGATGTGATGAGGGCCGTGAGTAGGGGCGTGGTGGTGAGGTGGTGGCCCATGGGAGTGGCTGTCCAGCCCTGGGTGGGCATGAGCGTGAGGGTGCGGGTGGTTGTGCGGGTGTGACGCAGGGCTGCGGTAGTGGAAAGGGCGGACCGGGTCCATGGAGTCGATTTCTCCTCCGCCATAGTGAATGTGCATGTAGGGAGAGGCCATGTACTCGTCAGGTGGGGACCACAGGTGACTTGGAAGAGGCTCCAAGGCATCGTTCCTGATGGGTCCAGGATCAGGATACTGACCCCCGAAGTTACTCTCACTCAGGGAGGAAACACCGCTGCTGGCGCTGCCTGATAGAGTGGAGTTACTGCCCCCCAAAGCCGACTGAGGACTGGTAGGAGAGCCAGGGATTGGATGGAGAGGAGACTAGAGAAAGAGAAAGAGGAAGAGAGAGAGAGAGAGAGAGAGAGAGAGGACGTCATGGGTGTCTTTTTTTAAAGTAATGTTGTTAAAAGTCCTCCTTAAATGTCAAGAATACCGAAAACCCAGTAATCTGACATGTACTGGTTAGGATCCAGTTAATTTGTGTGTGTGTGCATGTGTGTGTCTGTGTGTTTGTGTGTAAAAGCAGAGAATTTCATAAATAAGAGCTTCTAAGAAAGTACCGTTCCTGTGAAATGTTCAAAATGTGTTTTCAAAAGCTAAGTTTACATTTCGGCGTCATATCTTTTTTCAACTTTTTCCCTTTTGGATGCTTTTTAGAGCTGTTGTCAAATGTCATCTTAATGGGGAAAAGAGTAAAGATGATATCTAAAAGAGGATCGAGGGTAGGAGAAAGCCAAATAATCAAAAGATCAAAATAATCAAAGTAAACATTTGCCAGTGGAGGAAGTTATGCACCCTGAACAAAACAGGTGTGGTAGCAGGGTGTGATCTTTGGCTCAGCTGCAGGGGAGGGGTGGAGTAGAATGTTTAGAGGACAGTGCTAAGAGAGGCTGGCTGGAAACTGTCGGTCCTTATCTAATCATGTCTCCTCTACTTATGCAGTAGCGCGCTGAGACCGAGGTGACTGCACAGAACTTGGTTTGGCAGCCGGAAATCTACAGCGGCTGGCGCCCTGAACAAGATCCGGCTCTGTCGGAAAAGACGGTGACAAAAGTGTGTAAAAACATAAAGAAACCAAGCACGCCAGTCTACCCGTATCTGACAGTGTGTGCGTTAAGGTCCCAAATGTGGCAGAGATTTGCTACAATGGGCAAATACAAAATTGTAAATTCAAACTTCTGGAACTGTAGAGGATGATGTTTCTCTTAAAATCGTACCTTTCGGAGGGAACGGACAGGCAGGGCAGGAGGAGGGTCGCTGTTCTGTTGGTGAAACGCATCACAGTGCATCAGGAAATGTCCTGTGAAGAGAAGTTCAAGGCATAAAAGTGAGGAAAAGCAGTAAGGAAAAAAAAACAGCCCACGAAGTCCATATCATTATAGACAATGAGTAGTACCCTAACCAAACAGATTCCCTGAAATCCACGACAAGCATGACTGTGAAGTAAAATGAAACAGTACCTGGTGGGAAGGACCTGGGTGGGACAGGGGGCATTATTACCCCTCCGGTAGAAGCTGGCATGTAGGTCATCTGCTCCCTGTTCTCCCCATCTAGACTCCAGCTACTAGGAGTGTTGGGAAAGACTGGAAGAGAATACAAAACCTTTTAAAGACAACACAAACATCTGATGCACAAAAGTAACTAGTTTGTTGCTCATATGTGCTACCTTTCTCTGGTAGATTCATGTGAGCATCAGTACAAGGCTTACAGGGGCTAACTTGCTGAAGTAAGGCACGCTGCATGTGGTTGTTCTGGAAAAAATAAAATGAAGGAAAAGAACAAAGTGAAAGAAACTGCCGCTTAATCCGAACACACATTTTTGTTTGCATATTCATTCAGCATTATGGGACTGCAGATTTGCCCCCACCTGCCCATTCTCTGCCATGTTGTAGTACATGGAGTTGTTGGCTCTCTCGCGATGAGACGGCAACAGAATCATTACTTCTCGGTTGTGTTTGGCCTTATCGGGTAAGGATGGAGAGCCTGGACAAAAGATAGACGTGCAAGTAAACGATTTCTATTTGCAAATAAATATGAGATTAAGATGTTTGTTGTCCTAAAAGTGCAGAATTTTGCAGTCTTGTTACTTTCTAGTGTTGTTGATTTATGCGACCATCATATTACAGGATGGTTAGTATGGTTAATATACACTAGTAACCATCAGATGTGACTTCCTGCTTTGTTCCTTACCTCTGGCACTTGAGGGGGCAGAGTTAATAATCTGGGAAGAGTTGGAGCGGATTGAGCTCAGGCTGGAGGAGGAAGGGCTTGGCTGCAAGACAAAACTTTTAATTGTCTCTTGTACTTTTGTACTCTCTAGAATAAACTAATGATTAATGCTGTGAAAAGAAAAGTCAATCAAAACAATTACAATTAAGTGCAAGAGTCAGATTATAGTTTACATCCTCAAAAGATCGGTTCTCATGTGAGTTGCACTCTATAAAGAACACAAATTATTACAAGCTGAAACACTTTCACACCAGTATTTGTTTGTTTTTACGTCATCCACCTCCTACCTGCATGTGTAATGCCTCCTCAGGGTGCTCCCCGATCAGGCCGTCGGTCATGATGACGAGGTTTCCTGCCTCACTCGATGTGTGAGAGGACAGGGAGGAGGACGAGTGTCGGATCGAGCCCTGCAGGTTTAGAGGACTGCAGGACAGACATAACAGTTGAGATCACTGAAACATTTATCTCTGTGTTTGTTTAATCATTTTGCATTTTTATGCCTCTTTTACAGCCTGTACAGATTTATTTCAGAGGGCATTTGGTGTTAATTTCAAGAGTTTGGCTCATACTGCATGTTAGATTCACATCACGGGCATAGCATAGCGCATAAATTCATACAGCTGCCAAAACACCAAACAGATCCCTAAACTAGCTTAGAAGAGCACCGTGACTGACCTGTGTCTGTGCATGAGCCGCACGCTCTCAGGGCTCATGTGGCTGTGGGAGGAGAGGATGCCTCGGGGAGAATTAACCCCTGGGCACCCTGCAGGTCCAAATCGATCCATGCCAGGCAGACCCTGCTGGGACCCAACCATATACTGCTCTGAATATTTACACTGCTCACACATACACTCAAATTATAAACTTAATGCGCTGAAACACACATGGTGCACAGTCTGAGTCATGTGTCACTCTACTCACATGGTGTAAACCTGTTCTCATCATGTGGAACTGGTCCACAAGCTTTTTGTGCAGAGGACGCATCTCTGGATGCACCAGTTTCTCGTGAACAGCCAGCCCTACTCCGAGAATGTGTACCTGATGATGAAATCAAAGGAATCAATAGTGACCTGAAGGTGTCATAACCATATATTATGGTTAACATATGGTTAACGCATATTTTGAACTTTTTAAACCCAGCCTGACCTGTTCCTGCATTAGATCCTTCAGATGTGAGATCCTCTCTGTATCCTCTGGGTGACTGCTGATGTAGTCTTTATCAAAGAACGCCTGTGGTAGAGGGTGAGTCAAAAAATAAAGATCTCTCTCACAACGCCAATTCATCATTCATCATTTCTTCCATCCTCTCTCCCTCTCCCTCCGCCCTACAGCAGTACCTCCTGATATCTGGCAATGCCTCCATTCACAGCAGCATCTATGACCCCATTGAGGCACATGCTGAGCGGGTTGATGTTCCCATGATGCTGCCTGTGCTGGTACTGGCTAATCAAAGTCCGCAGCTCCTGGGTCTTATTCTCCACCACGTAAATGGCGTTCTCCAGAGGGCTCACCTCCACCTTGAAATAAATACAGATATTTACTCTGAGCTTTGATGAAAGAGGGGATGGCCTTTAAATTTTAACAGAAAACTGGCCATTAGGTAATGTGTACTATACAAGGTGAGTGAGAGAACGTCTGAGCTCCTTACCACTTCTCTCCTTTCGACCTCTGCCCAACGGGAGATCCCAGGGAGAGGACGCAAGAGGATCAAGGTTGTTCTCTCAATCCACAGACTCTGTTAAACATGTGGACAAATAAGTGAGGTTAAGCCATCTCATATTAGCCACATCTGCTAGACTAACATAAAAGAAATCCGAGTGGAGACCCGACAGTGTATAACAGATGAAAAAAACTGGGCTGGCAAACTATTCAACACCGTGTTGTAGAGTACGATATAGGTCATTTCAGACTAGTGAGAATTCCTGTGTGGTGTGGTTCTGAATTTGGGTTACTGTGTCAGGACAAACTACAGTATCATACCTACAAGTCTCCTAAGCCCTGAAGGTTGTAGGGATTTGAGCATTTTTAACATCAAGATAGAAATATCAGGTAAAATAACAACAATAAAAACAACAGCAGTAAAAGTTAAATAACTGTATTAATTTACTGACAGTTAAACTTATAATTTAAGGAAAATGGATTTCTTCTTTGCTTTTTATTTTATCTCATGCATGGGGGAGAAAGGTGATTTAAGCGACTTTTTAATAGTCTTTGGTGCCAAATGGGTTGGCCTGACTATTTCAGAAACTGCCGATCTAAATAACAGACCATTATTCATCGCTGACATTTTTTTACCACGGTCTCTGTGCGCTGTTACATTTTGTTTCATCGTTTGATGGTGACATTTCGTCCTGGCTGGGAGTCAAAAAGGAACAGAGCAGCTATGGTTCAGAAAGTAAATAAGACTGGTGTGGGAAAAGACATTTCCAGCAGATACATTCAAACCGATTTTAAGGTTATTAAGAATTTATTTCCCAAACGTATGAAGAGAATTATATCCAAAGGAGCTGCTGGGTTTCAGCACATTTTAAACCGTTACAGTGTCACGTGTTGCACTGAGTGATCTGAAAATGTTAAGAAGGAACCAAATTCATACATAAGATTTGCAGGCAGTTTCATCGTTGTATCATTTACTGTATATCAATCAGGAAAGACAGATGTTATCCCATGCACATACTAGCCACTTTATTGGGTACACCTATAAAACTGTTTGTTAATACAAATATCTAGTCAGTTAATCGCATGGCAACAACTAGGTGCATTAAGGCATCTAGACACAACCTTTTGAACTAAGTATCAGAATGGAAAGGTGATTTAAGTGACTTTGAATTTGGCATGGTCGTGGGCCATAGACAGGCAGGTCTGAGTACTTCTGAAACTGCTGATCTACTGATATTTACAATGAGAGAAAATATCCAGTTAGCGGCTATCATGTCAACGTGGGTCAAAATCTCTGAGGTATGTTATTGAATTTATGCCACAAAGAATAAAAGCAGTTCCGAAGGCCTGGTACTAATGAGATGTACCTAATAAAGTGGCTGATGAGTGTATAGTTTTCTATATATTTGTACCTATATATGTTATGTGCCTATAATTCTTTCATGCTAGTGCAGTTTTGCTTTTCCTCGTCATACATTACTCAATTTTGCAGTGATTACGACTGATGCAGTCACATTTTATTCAGTGACTGCTGCTACACAAGTGAGTCATATTTGAATGAAAACCTGATATTACAAATTCAATTTACTACACACAGAAGAACTATTAAACCAAAATGTGTCTCAAATAATAATGCGGCAAATGTGACAATATTGACTTTCGCTGACCAGATTTAATACTAAAAATCTTATTAACACTTGGTTTAACTTTGTTGCAATTTTTTATAATTCTGCTCTGATGAAACACTGATAAAGTATAAAGCTCATAATAAAGTAAATCTAATTATATTTATCTTCAGTTATTGGTTATGCATTTAGCAGAAAATAAAGGGCTTTAAAGGCAGTATTGTCTAAGCTGTAGGCACTCCCCTGTGGCCACCTCCAGTGTTGCACTTGCTTACGTCACTTATACCTGCTTACGTCTCTTAAATGACAAAATGTCTGCATAATTACACTGCAATTTCCACAGAGTTGAATCGATTTCATTGTTTTATAATAGTGTTATATAGCCATATTCAGTATTTTTATGGAAAAAAAACACTAAACAGTGAGTCAGAAATGGGCTGAGCTGGCACTGCGGGCTCAACGTACCCTGAACTCATTCTCGCGGTCCTTGGGCCCCTTGTGGAAAGGTCTGTCATAGTGGAAGCGGGTGACATTGTTTATGCGGTAGAAACTCTTGATCCTCTCAGGCACACGTTCCAGCTGAGGCACATCAGAAATGTCTGACACTGGAGTCACCGCATAGATCTGCAAGTCTAGAAGCCAAGTGTCAAGGAAGTGACAGACAAAGTCCGACATACATGCATATTCACTCAGGAGGAGGAGCAGAGGGAAATACTTAGTGTTTCTTATGTGACCCTGGAAATCAACATCAGTGTTTAGTTCAGTATTTAATCTGTAATAATCTCTAATAACAACGCTCCAATGCTTAGCTGAGTAATCAAAAGACAATAAAATGCACAACACGTGAAGCAATTGCTCTGCTATTCAAGTCATTAAATCTATCAGGCAAAAATGCAAAATAAATCTGGTTACTGCTTTTCAAATGAGTCAGTGCAATATGAACATCTGTGGACTGATGTTGTAACAGTCTCTCGCTCTAAAGAAAAACAATGAAGTCGTTTTAGCCATAGTAAAACTGTCAGGATACACTGAGCGTCACTTTGCAGGATGGTGTCGTCTGGAATGTTTGGATGCTGCATGGCGATGGCTTGCGGAAATTCCCCCAGCATCCTTTGCTGGAAGTCCTCGAGCCGTTCATAGTCATACCCGCGACAGACAAACTCCTTGTTCTGGAGAAAGAGGAAGA
This sequence comes from Etia nguti, assembly GCA_015106755.1. Lineage (NCBI taxonomy): Eukaryota > Metazoa > Chordata > Actinopteri > Cichliformes > Cichlidae > Etia > Etia nguti. The sequence goes on along the minus strand of VUQG01001896.1, from coordinate 40,657 downwards.
CATAAGACCGAGATGTTGCTGAGAATCTGCTGCACATGATTCTCAGAGTTTAAGTGAAGTGTTCCTCTGGACATTGCTTAAATCTTTGCAGTACTGTCTGATTTACAATTAAAGGGTGTATGGTTGGATTTCCAGTGCACTCTTCAGACTATAAACATATAATTTGAAGTTTGTAGAGTCAGACTGAATGGATAGATGCTTCATTTTATACATCCGTGCCAAGGGGACTGAGAACGCCTTAACTTAAAGATTAAGAGGTATGGCTGAATACTTGTGTCCGTATAGTTTATGTGCAGCAGTAGATAGTCCACTAACTGAAAAGCCACTGTAAGCTTTTCAGTTAGTGGACTATCTACTAACTAAAACCAAGCGAAGACCTAAAAGACTCAAAATGAGCCGATGCTTTATAGCTACTGGACACTGAAATAAGCAACTTATAAAATTAACCACATTTGTGGAAGAATGGGTCATTCTAATGAACCGAATTTGGGTGAGTGTGGTACAATAATAGGACATCACCTGTAAGACAAGTGATTTTTTGAAATGCCTTCCCTCATAGATATTCCTTAATAAACCATAAGTGGAAGCGTTTAGGAACCACAGCAACTCAGCAAAGTTGCAGGCAACAAAAAAGTTACAGAGCGGGGTCACCAAGTGTGTAAAATTCACCAGCACTCTGCCGAGCTCCACACCTGGTCTGACATTAATATCAGCAAAAAAAAACTGTGCATGGGAGTTTCATGCATGGGTTTCTAGCTCCTGTAGGTGTAATGAATAAGTAGCCTAGTATTTTTGGTCCTTGTAGTGTATGAAAGAAGTGACAGGACAGACAACTGAACCAGCCTCTGTAAAGCCCTCAGGAACAAGAAATTTAGGTGATAATTCTGGGATAAATTTCACACTGTTCTTTAATACATTTGTGGAAAAAACAAAAAACTTTAATTAAGGGTAATAGGCACAGAAAGAAAATGAGTCCAAATAAATCTGATGTCAGAGGACTGCACTGGGTATATTTACTTAGATTAGAAGATATTAATGCATCACCATAAAATATGTCAGGATGGTTGATAAACAATCTTAATTTTTAACTTCTCATCTTGCACAGCCTACTGCAGTTAAAGCAATGGTGGAAGTGCACATCTGAACACATCAGCAGGATTATATCTGTGTCAGACTGGATTTGGAAAGTCCTACCCTGAGGAAGAAAGGAAACTTCCTGCCATAGAAGCCCATTCGAAAGAACTCCGGTTCAATCCTCTGCTGTTCAATGATGTTGTCATAGTATGCTGCCTCCATTTTCTGTCAGCGAATGAACAAAATGCAAAAGAGTCAAGATGAATAATCGAGCAGTCACACACATTACTGAACTGACTCCATTTTCTTGGGAGTGTAGGCGTGCACAGGTAATTAGGACATTGTGTTTGCCGCTACGCACGCATCACACCAAATAACAGAGCATGACAATAACGAAGGAAGCTGTCAACACTACCACCTTCTTCATCACAAAGGATGCTTGTTTGTAATAAAAGCAGAAATGAGGAACATGCAGGACTTACCCGTATCCAGCTGAGGCTCTGATAATCATATAGAGTCTCATACTGGAAAGCTAGCTCCCGGCAAAGAGAGATTCCATATTCCCAGCACTGCAAAGTCATAAAATGAAGATGAATGAGAATAAATCTTGATTTATTGATCTTGATTTTTGTTAAAATTGTGCTTAAACAAGAGGAAAAGACAAGAGCATAGTGTTAAAAGTCTAAAAACTTGACCTCGCTTAGCTGTTATCATACACAGTAGAAACCATTTTTTTCTAAGTCTCATCATTTATTACACAAGCTTGCCTTTAAACAGATACAGATTTCTGTTTGCCGCGCATGAACTGTAACAAATGCAGCAGCAGGTAAAGAACAGCTTCCCTTTTTAAACGAGAGCAGCAATAACACTGATTTAATGAAGGAGGCCACTTTTATTTCTTTCTCAGCTGCTCCCAGAGTCCAGAGGGCATTGTCCTCTCCAAAGCAGCAACACCAGTCAACTAATTCAATTTGGTGGATGAATACCAGCCAGGGAGGAATGATTCTAGGAAGCAAATCACATTTGAACAGAAATCTGACCATCGCTGCTGCATGCAAAGGCTGCATGTTGTATTTGTATTGTGATAGTCTGTGTTTACTTTAGCACAGAGAACTCTTAACTTAATTTAACTGGCTTTAGTTGTAATGATTTTCCACATATGATGATTGGGTTGCACAGTAAACAGTAAAAATATGTAACAACTGAAGATTGCATAGAATAGTAGAACAGTAGCTCCACTGCCCACCTAATACAGCATTAACGTTCTACAGGAATATTCATAAAGAGCCTATATTGGTAATAATAACATAATTACAGTTTAAAATGCTAATAAGAAATGATATTACATTTTAAAGCTTTTATACAGCATGGTTTTACACTGCAGTGCTTCTTTCGCCCCTCTGAATTCTAGTTTAACAGGTGCAAGTAGGACTAACTTATGAAAAATAAGTGGAGATATGCAATTACTGGGGCTGGCAAAAGATGTAAAACACACTAAAAACTTGGGAAAAACATTGAATAGAAGCACTACAAGACTCTGACTCACTCCCAGAGTTAATGAGGGCAAAATCTGATTATACTTGGGAGCAGCTGCACTGCAGATGAGAACAAACAGTCCTTTGAACAAAAAGCAAAAAAAAAAAAAGCCATAAAATTTAATGTCACTTTCACTTATCTAAGTTGATTTAGCTTCAAATGTAACTTGTCCAGCACGACCTAGTAATATCGATCCATCACTATAAAGTTAACTCAGGCTTGCCATCGTTTCCTCATTTGACTCGCTGCTGGAGGCTCCGCTGCAGTGCAGTCAGAGGTTAGCACGGGTCAGAAATTACAGGCCTTTAACATTTGCATGAAACACTGGATTTAAGTCAGCGGAAACAGGAGCAGGAGACAAAGGTATAAAAAATATTCACTTGCCTTGCCCTTGTTGAAGTAGTGGAGGATTTTACGACTCAGGTTCTCTTTACGTTGCCACTCGCTCTGACAGGGATAGTGAAGAAAATCCCTTAGGGGCCGGTCCTCCCACTGCAACAGCTCCCAGTACAGCAGGAGAGTGAAGGCTGCCTCTGTTGTCAAGGGGGTATGAAAAAAAATCATGATTACCTTCTATATAAGAAAAAACCCAAAGGCTTTAGGCACAGTTCAAATTTTTGGAATCATGTTTTTCTTTAAAAGCAGTCAGAGTGCAAGGAGCATCTACACAGTTAACACCATATCAGACCTTCAATCAAAACTATATATACTTTATATATAGTATATAGTTTCGACTGAAGCTGACTCATCATGGGGATGGATGTCATGGTAACTTTGGGATTTAATTGTTTCTTTGAATTGTTCTTTTTTCCAGGGTTTACTAATTGCACAACGTACAACATGTTTAATGAGTTTTAAAAAAACCCAAGAATTGGGTGCACAAGTTTGAATTCATTTTGGATTTTCCCTAATTCAAACAAGACCAAAAGTACACTCATAGGCTCCGGTAATATTTGGTAAATTTAATTCTAGTTGGACCCCTCTTCTTGGCAGAATGGCAGAACCATTCAGATTGGTTGGCTTCCTGGCACAGATCTGGCTTTTAAGCATAATCAATTAATTTTTTTAAAGAAGTTTAATGTTAGCTTGCTTTATCCATTCCAAAACCAATACTAATGTATGTTTGGGATCATTGTCCTGTTGGAACAACCAATTATGTCCAAGTTTCAACTATCTAGCTGTTGATTTGAGGTGAGGTGGAAGAATTTGAAGGTAGTCCTTCTAATTTGCTATTTCATTCATTTTGTCCAATGTACCAGTACCACTGGCAGTAAAACAGGCCCAGAGCATGATGCCACCACCACCATGCTTGGCGGTACAGTGTTCTTAGGTCTGAAGCCTCACCTTTACTCCTCCAAACATGTCTCTTGTCATTGTAGCCAATCGTAGTTTGTAGAATGGAGATCAATCTTTGTCTCAACTGACCATAAACCTTTTCTCTAGAAGGCGTTTGGCTTGTCCGTGTGGGCAGTTTCAAATTTCAGCTGAGTACTGATGTGATCAGTCGTGTTCAATAAGTCAATTGTGATCACTAAGGAGAAGTCAATAGGCCTCAGCCTTGTTGAGTTAAAAGACATCGTAGAATCTTCTGCATCAGTTATTAAATAACTAAGTCTATATATATATATATATATATATATATATATATATATATATATATATATATATATATTATTTTATA
>VUQG01001896.1:0-13881 GCA_015106755.1 Etia nguti | reverse complement strand
TCTCGTCTGTCCAAATGACAATCTTCCAGAAGTCTTGTGGTTTGCCAAGATGCAGCTTTGCAAACATAAGCCGTGCTGCCATGTCCTTTTTTAGAGAGAAGAGACTTTCTCCTGGAAACCCTTCTAAGCAAGCCATACTTAAATATGGTCTGACACTGGGGTGAATTTGCTTGGACATCCACTCCTGAGACAATGAGCAGCTTTCATGAATGCTTTCTTCTTCCTCACTGTACCATGATGGACTCTGTATTGCTTGGAAATGGCCTTATAACCCTTCCCACACTGATGAGTAGCAACGGTTGCTTCTTTAAGGTCATTGCTGATACCGTTCCTCCCTGGCACTATGTTAATACATACCTGAATGCCCCAAACCAGAAAACTGCAAAAACTTCTGCGTTTTTACAGGCAACCGCATTTGCTGATGATTAGTGAATAAAGTGCATTTGAGTAGCTGCACCAGCTGCTACTTAACCTTGCAGTCAGGGAGTACTTAGTTTTTACATCCTATTTATGGATTTTGGCTTAATTTGTGTTGGAATAAATAATAACACAATGCAATTTGTCATGTTTTGTAGCTCATCTCAGGTTTATATATATATATATATATTAAGTAAAATCTTAGAGTTGAAAGAAGGTTCGCTTTGTTTTACCTACATATGTACATGTGATACATAATTAATAGAAAACACTAAAAAGAAATACCTCTCTTTTAAAAAATTCTTTGGTGTTATCTAAAACATGTTCTGGAGTAGGTTACTTCAAAGAACATACAGTATTTCTGTTGTACACTATAAGCTTTAAATTATAATATCAGTATGGATACTGGAGATCCTGGTATTGGTATCACACTGAAACTTAATTTAATGGTATTTCCCACTCCCAGCTGTCTCCAGATTAGCTTAGAGATGGGTGAGGTCACAATTATACATCCATATAACTGTTTCAATGAGGAATTATGTAATTATTCTCTGAATGCAGTTAGGAAACGGGGTGGAGCTCGCCAATAAAAACCAGAACACTCATCCTTCCTGTGTGACCACATTCATGGGGAAATATTAAAGCAAAGGTTAGATCTCTTGTGGCGCTTTGCACTTTGCTTGTGAAGCTCTGGCTTCCAACTTTTATAATGTATAACATTTTGGAACAATGCAGGCATCTCCATCCGTTGCACAGTGAGTGGGGGTGATTGTCTGTGGCGGGGATGCTTTGGGAGAACTACACAGATGCAGTAGGTGTGTCAGCTCATTAACTCCATGAGACAGCAAAGCAGATTTCCCAAACTGCAGCTCCTGGAGCGAGGAAGTATAATAATGTCAATTTTGAAGCCTGTACTTTTAATTGTTTCGTTGAAAATGAGAGTTCTCCTGCTATGTGGTAACTCAAATAGAGGATGGTGATATAAGAGCAAACTCCTGATCCACACTGAGCTACAGATAAAGAGCTCTTCTGCCTGTTTTTGTCTGTTCCGTTTTGGCCTCGTACACCCATGGCCAACTATTGTTACCAGATGCATGTAGAGGACTGCAGTATATACTCGTGTGTGTGTGTGTGTGTGTGTGTGTGTGTGTGTGTGTGTGTGTGCATGTCAGCAGCTGTCAGGTGGTAATTCTCCAGACGATGGGATTGTCACTAATCAGCGGTGAAGCAAAATTAGATGGCAAAGGAGGGAGGGATCTGCATCCACTGACATTGATCAGTTGATTAATCAGTATCACACTGGTTGTGTAATGAGAGAAAGAAAGCTCCATCAACTCTATCAGCGCCAATAGATCTGACCAGTAAAAACAAACATATCACCCTCTTGTCATCCAGCAGTATGTCTCAATAAAGGCCTGATATTGATGGTGATGGATCACTGCTGCTGATGTTGTACATAACAGGTCTTCTGTATTTCAAGCAGCACACGCGCTTCTAAATGAAATTCTCAGTGCTCCAAAGGATTTTACTTTATGTGTCAACTAAAAAATAAATAAGTCAATTACACATGAGGACATGTTTCTTTCATGCAAAAGGTGTTCCTTCACCCTAATCTTAGTGAGGCTATTGGGATTGACACTGGCAGAAGGGCTTCCCAATATAAATTTATCTGTCAGTCTCTGTCACGCTACGCATACCTTTAGAAATGCTCCACATCAGGTTGAATGAGAGTAAAAAGCACCATAATTATCATAGTGATTGTTTCCAAAACAATACACTTTATCTCTCACTGATGGAGAAAACTCTATAAATCCAATTATGCCACAAAGCAGTCCAAAAAACATAATTAGTTTTATTTACAAGCAGATCAACTCCTTAAAGCCACCCGCTGTTAATAAAAAGACTAAATTAGACTCTCAATTGGACTCTTACAGTGAAAATTGTGTAGGGATTCAAGACCACGTGCACTGACAAGCAAACAGCAAAGGGAAGAAATAGTTATGCTTTTATAGTTTGATACGTATGCATCCTAATTACAAAGTAGGGAACTTTTTGGCAACTGCAGCTGCTGCTAACAATATAGCTGTGGTCTGGATATCTTAAAATGGTTTACAGCATTCGTGTCTTGAGGGGCTCGAGGGGCCTCGAGGGCCTGTGCTATTACAAGATGTATAATTTAGCTCTGCTAATCTTGCTAAACAGGACCGTTTGGGTGTGGTTTGATCACATTTATTTAACAGCTCAGGGAAAATATGCAAAACACTGCACTACAAATGATGTACACTGAGTGAAATGTTCCTAAGCTTTGATTTGTGAAAAATGTGGCATTGCTTTATTTCTAACCTCTGCTGGCTGTGAAAAAAATCCATAAAAAATACTTAAGACAGCCATATCAGTTCTACTTTTGTCACAAACATATCTGCTGTGCTAAAGAGTTGATCAGGAAAATACGCTCACTTGTGTTACGCCTGTTTTCCTCGTTACAGCAAATATCTAACCAGCTAATGGTATCAACATAATGCATTTAGACATATAGACATGGTTAAGATGAAGAATGGGGAAAAAAGGGATTTAAGTGTCTTTCAATGTGACATGGCTGTTGGTGCTGGACAGGCCGCTCTGAGTATTTCAGAAAGTGCTGATCTACTGCGACTTTCCCACACACTCATCTCTAAGGTTTACAGAGAAGGATCTGAAAAAGGTGAAATATCCAGCGAGCGGCAGTTTTCTGGGAGAAAATGCCTAGTGGATGCCAGAGGTCAGAGGTGAATGGCCAGACTGCTTTGAGCTGATAGGAAGGCAACAGTAACTCCCATAATCACTTGTGTTACAACCAAAGCAGAAGAGCATCTCTCGAATGCACAGCACATCACATGTTGAAGCAAATGGGCTACAGCACCAAAAGAAAACCACATCGGGCGCCACTCCTGTCAGTTAAGAACAGGAAACCGAAGCTGCAATTCACACAGGCTCACCGAAACTGGACATCAGAAGATGGGAAAACTGTTGCCTGGTCTGATGAGTCATTTCTGCTGTAATGTTCAGATGGTAGGATCATAATTTAGCCTAAACATGTGAAAGCATGGATCCATTCTACCTTGTATCAACAGCTCAGGTTGTTGTTGGGGGTGTAATGGTAATGGGTATATTCTCTTGGTACACCTCAGTACCAAGCTGAGTAAAGTTTAAATGTCACATAACACCTGAGATACTTTGTTACCTTTTTGCCTTCCACGCCCATAGTGTAGCCATCTTCTGATGGCTGATCCAGCCGGATAATGTACCATGTCAAGTTCAAATAATCTAGAACCAGTTTCTTGAACTTGACATTGAGTTCACTGTACTCAAATGACCTCCACAGTCACCAAACCTCAATCAAGCAGAGAGGTGGTGAAACAGGAGACGCACACCATGACATCATGGGTGTGCAGCTGAAAAATCTCTATTAAGTGTGTGACGCTATCATGTCAACATGGATCAGAATCGCAGAGAAATGTTTCCAGCTGTTGAAACCCTGCCACAAAGAATTAAAGCAGTGCTGAAGGCAAAAGGGGGTTCAACTCAACGCCAGCAAGGTGTAACTAATGAAGTGGCTGGTGACAGGAGATATTTACGGCCTTTACATAAAGTAGAGTTATGTTTCTGATATCAGCTACAATGCTTCATTCTGTTTTATTTGCAAGGGAAAGCCTTTTCCTACAGTCCTGATGAGGTCCTATTTTGGGACAAGAATGCTATCAGCTAGAGTGGACACCCTGTGGTGTAGTTTGAAAATCAGATTTGAGACTGACATTCTGTGCTCTACTTATGATGCTGCACATGCTTGAATAAAAACACTTAATCATACAGCTTACCCTCTGTTTGTCACTGTAGATTTCTTCAAGTGGACATAGCTGACTGGGAAAATACCCTGTGGAGGGAGGACAGAGCAAAGATGTTATTGGGTGTGACAGGATTACATGTCTAATTCTCCAGCACCATGTGACCAAAAGTATGGTGTTATGTTTGTGTTATTAGGTAGTCTATCCTAAACCCTGTTGGCTGCAGCAACTGGAAAATTTTTTATTCATTTTTTTGCTGTCAATACATTATATGCTGAGAGAAGTGTAATAATTGCTTTACATGTATTTTGACATTTTCTGCTGTGTGTTTAGATTTTCTGTGCAAAAGAATGGAGAGAAAAAAAAAAGTGCCGAGACGGGAGGCAGAGCGAAGTGCAGGATACCTATTGTGTGTTGGCTTAGCAGCAGAAGGGCACGAGAGACTGAGTGGTGCCGGCTGCCACCCTTGCAGTTCATATTTCTTATTCTAATCCACCAGATGTGAAGAATTGGCCACAGTGAGCACAAGTAATTCTCTCAGCTCGGAGAGAGTATGGGGGCGAATGAATGTGGGCAGCGGAGTGCATAACAAAATGGAGGGGTGTTAGTAAGAACTGTAAATAGCTGATGAGAGTAGAGAAGGACAGCATGTAGCCACTAACACCTACATTTACCAGGACTGGACGGAATTTGTGCTTTCTTTAAAACACTCCAGCAACACTGCATATTACTTAAGCTTCTGACACTTCATTTTAAAGCAAACGGAGACACAATGAATCGCAAAAATTGCCCTCAGCTTTTATCTTTCTAACAGCAGATTTGGTATTTTGCTTCTGATGGCATTGCTTTTATTATGAATATGCAACATTTAGGCAACATTTAGATATCTGCTGTTAGCACAATGAGTTTCCACACTGCTGTGCTGTGGTGAGCAATGATGCTTGCTGAACACTTCTATGCTCTATGGGAGGCAGATATATGTTAACCATGTAGTATTGAATTAGTGCAGCTATTGATCTCTCTCAGCTGTGATGGCGCTAACTGTGCTGCATCTACAGCCTCTTCCTACTGAGCACATAGCAGAGGATTTATCTTAATAATGACGCCGCATGAACAGACTCTAAACAGAGAACTAAGACTTAGATTTGGCCTCTCCGTCTCGCCTTTCAGCTGAACTTTCTTTCTATTTGCACTTCTCCCGTGTATGCTATCTGTGATATGGATTAGAATTCAACTGAAGTTATTAATATTTTTTTAAATAGCTTGTTTTGGTAAAATGAGGTTAATAACTGCACCATCTGCTGGTTGAAAGGAAAAAACAATTTGAATCGTCCACAGAATTCTGCTCATGAAAGCCAGAAGCGTTGCATATTTTAGTGACATATTTAAAAGCACAGGCATATGATGCACACAGAACATATCTCTATTGCACTTTTTCTTTTCTCGTCATCATATATTCTTTTATTTGTGAATAAAATGTTGAGGATGTCATATCTCTGCGCCATAAAGTCAGAACATCTTGGTTAAAATGTGTCTTTTTGAAAGCACCTCTGGCAAATACGGGTCGGGAATCTTCTATTTTTGTCAAATCAAAGCCATATTCGATAAGTTCATCAGCCATTAAGGTCTTTGTTGTCTAGACACGGTTATTTCTGGTGGTGCATGTCTCTCATTATCATTCACAAAAAACCATTAAGGCTTTGATAAAAGCTTCGTGTGGAGATCACATTTGTATTGCAGGGCAGCCATTTTTATAAATGTGTTAATGACACTTGATTTGTCTGATATAATCTTAACTTTACTGGTCTGCAGTCTTTGAAAAGTGCTGCATTATTAAAGGAGGCCACACTTGCAGAGATATAACACATCGACTGCCAGCAGTGTCTTTTTGTCTTTATATGCAAATAAAAATACAAGTCTTACAATGCCTTATGCTGACCTAATTTTAAATGCAGAATAGTGAAGGTATGGAAATCAACACACTATTAAAAGTGATTAAAGATGCTCTAATTACCTTGATAGAAGGCTTCTTGGTAGAAAACCCTCTGTACCAGCCTAAAGAAAGAGGAGAATTCACATGAGAAAGATTCACCCTCACAAAAAATAACAATAATATAATAAAATGTTAATCTTTCAAGTCTCCATTCTGCTGTGTTTCTCCATTGTTTTGAAGAGTTTCAAAGTGAAATGTTTTAACGCATGGTCTTGATACTAAATTGTCAATGTAATGTCCATGAAATTGTAAACAAATCTATGACAATAATATCTAAAATTGCAGGCTAGCTTGGCATTATTAGCTTGCAGTTAACTAAGCTAGCCATTCGGATGCATAAGTTTAGTTGCTTTGTAAACTATAACAATATTAGTTATACAACCATCTTTCCAAAACAAAATTGGTAATAAATTGTTAAATGTAAATAAAGATAAAATACATTGATTTGTGAATCATTTAAAAGCCAACATGCCAGATTTAAAACTGAGACAGTTTATTGGTTTTCACAGTGTATTGAAGGTTTTCCGATGACAGATTTGGAGTCACTGAATATTGGTTTTCAACCTTTTTCATTTTAATGTAAAGAGATTTCTACAGAGTCACAGAATCTTTTACTAGTAATAGAAATAATGTGGCTATGATACAGTTTTTACATTTGATGTTATCGTAGTGTTAATGATTTGCAAGTCATTCTGCTCAAAAGTACTAGTGTCTTTAAGATTTACACAGGGTGCTAACTCTTTTTATCGTTTAAGCCTTTATAGGGCACTAACTGAAATTGTTGCAAATTCAAAATGTCAGCTCCAGAGTTTTTGGAAGGTATTATAAGAACCTTTTTGTACTGTTTTGCAGATTTTTTTCCGCTGTTTTGTGGAAAATCAAGCTACTATATCTGGTTAATCACCCGATAAAGGGTTAAGACCGCATCAAGGGCACGAGTCAAATTCCTGCCAACTATGTCACTGCAGTCTCTAAAAGATAAGCCTCTGAGAAATTATTTGTTTGTGTTTTTAATTCGAAAAGCACAATTGGTTCAGGGAAATAGGAAATCCGTCTGGAACCAAACAACTCCTTACAAAAAGACAAAGTAAAGTGTGCTTCACAGCATTTACACAGTTAGCATCTTCTTTTAAATTTATTTTGGCAGTGAAACGTTGTTTATTTCTTACCATGAGATAGTGTTTTGTTTTGTTTATTTGGCCCAAAAAGTAGTGACATTACTAATTCTGAACAGACTTGTAAAAAGTAAACAGCAAACCCAATAAAAGCACACAATAATAAACTAGTTTAGCTAACTGAAAAGAAATAAAGTCCATTATACATTCAGAGTTGACATAAGAGACCAGGCTGATTTTACCTTCACTCTTTTCCAGGATCTGTACAGTTTCCCCAATCTCCAGGACCAACGCCTGGCATATTGGTGACCGGAAGTTGCAGATCACTGTGCAGAAGAAAAAAAGAACGAAACAAATTATTAGATACCAAGTCTTGAAAAAGCATTTACCCATACAGCACTTTTTATGTAACTGCTGTTAACAAAAGTCACATCACAGATTAAGATCTATGCTTGCTTTCATCTTTGTGGCCTCTGATTGAGCAGAGAGCATCCCTCTTCACTGTCATGTCTTCACACAGCATGTGTTTTGGGGTTGTATCGGGGCAGTCAATGCATCGTTTTAATAAGCTGTTTAATGCAAACGTCTAAACACAGTGTCACACAGGAAGCACTGCTTAGCGAACTGTAAACAAGCTCCCACCCCGAAGTGGGTAGTCATTTTAATAGGCAATTAATTCCTAAGCGACCTGATTTTTTTCTAATGTTAAGGTAATTGAACTATCCCCCAAAATAGAGCCCACACAAACTGCTAAGTAATATGGCTAAACGGTGATTTATCACAAGTTCTTATTAGCAAAAATCTTTCATGCAACCTGCTTTTTTTGCAGCACCAGCTCCAGTAACGGCCACTGACTTAAACGCTGATGACATGATTATTCTTTGGGGAGAAGATGCCACAGTGAAGGCCTTAAAAATTGCATCAGCTCTGGAGCAGGATTTTGTCTCTGCAGCACTGTAGCTCGGCAATATGAGCCTCGAAACAAACAGTATACAAGCCCCAGTAAAGACAAACTTGTTTAATAATGACGGCACTCCGCTGATGATTTTAAAAACCTACAAATGGTGGCCCTTCAAGGAGAGTTTGGCGTGAATCATTATGCTAATGAACTAGCCAGGGGAACCAGTGAGGGGGAGGAAGGGAAGGAGGAGCCTGAGCTCAGCTCCGTTGCCTGTTTGAGGATAGCGAGCGCTCAGTTCCTGTGCTCGGGTAACTATGGCAACAGATCATCACAAACTGGAGGGCTTTCTTCACTGTAACTGCTGCAGGATCAGGGCATTCTAAAATGGCAAGCGTATGGATCCTGCATTGCACTAGAGTTCAGATGTATTAGGAAGAGAGATGGGGAGACTCAAAGAGCATCCTTGTCACCTTTTCCGTTCTGCCTTCAGTCAGAGCTAAGTATTTCCTATTTCAGAGTCCTATTCTTTAATGGCCTCGATTTCATTTGAATTGCAAAACCTGCACTCACAGCATCTGAAAACTCTTCAGCGGAGGCCACGTCAGAACAAGATGAGATTGTCATGTTTGAGAGAGCTGGGCACAGAACGCAGGCTCATATTTTCAAAGTCCTCCCTCACAAAACCTCCAAGCTGTGTAAACACACAGACGCACACTTTTTTCATTGTGCCTAAGAGCTGCGGAGCATTAGCATATCTTCAAAACATAACCAACAAAATTCAGCTTCAGACTTCGACATGTTGAACGTAGGATGTTGGAAGGAATGACGGGACAGGGAGTAGAAAATTTTGGCAAAAAGCAAACATTTTCTACTCAGCAACAGTATACCAGCCCAGACTGTCCCTCTATTTAGTTGAATTCATGATCCACACGGCATCTGAGGGCTGCTATTGTGTAACCAGTAAATCATTGGAAGGAATTATGGGGATTGAGCACAGCAGGAGACTCCTGCTGTCCTCTCACCTACATTCTTCCACGTATGACATAAATACATGTCGATTCTTCCATAAGTGCCACCTGGTTTCATTTATTTGTCAGCTATTAAACACATCTTTCTGAAAGTTTAGCTTTGGGAGTCTAGCTTCTAGGTTGTGACTTTCAGAGCTGAGTGAAAGAGCAAAAAGGATTTTCATAAATAATTTATAATCAGCAGCAAATGAATGAAAATGAGCTCATGGCTTTATCATTCTTTCAGAAAGTGTAAATGCGGCAATTTTCCAGAATAATGAATTCAATCTAAGTTAGAAAGAGAACCGCACAGATGCATATACATTGCTTACTGTATTGAATCAACAGGCGAAAATACAAACTCAAAGTGGCAAAGCTTTTAGGAGTCCAGTATTCTGTGTTGGCACAGAGAAAGAATACAAGCTGCAGTTGGGTTTCTATGACAGCACCCAGCCTTCATTATAAACACCTCACATGTGACAAAGAGGAACTATCCTTGTATTATCTTACGCGTTATAGCTGTCAAGCATCACACTGGTCACCTACTACAGAGAATCACCGAGGGGGAGTAGACTCAAATTGGAGAATATGAATCACGCCATCGTGAGAATCGTGAGACTCACTCACACTTTTCCTCTGTCGGGCCATTACTTACTAACTCACTCCTTTTCACCAGCAGTGCTGCCACCAATGGTGTGTAAGAAAAAGGCTAATATAATCAGAGAATGTGGGAACAGACTCAGCGTGGTTTTTGAAATAGTAAGCTGACTGCATGAGTGAACACCAAAGTCCCCCTTGACTCAATCCTGTAGTGATGCAGTGTAAAAGGGTCTTTCAAGCAATGATTGCAGACAAATGTGGCAATTGAGAACCCAAAACCTCCAACCCATCCACATCTCCACAGTGTTAAAAGAGAGAATTATAGCACCACAAACACTTGCCGAAGTTTGTCATGTATCATATCTGCATCAGATTAGCAAACGCCAATACTAATGAAGAGGTGTAAATCCGGATTAATAGAAAGGATAGACTTGTTTAATGCAAGCATATGTAACTCTTGCTGAGTTAAATTCATTGTAATAATACACTGAATATGTTTACACACGTTAAATGAACAATTTTCCACTGAGTCGGAAACTTCAGGAAGGTTAAAATACCCAACTCCATTTCTACTAGTTTTGTAGAAAAACCAGAATTATGATAATAATGACTAAACCTCAGACCATTAAACATTAAAGAGACCAGAAAGAAAAATGTGTTGTGAAACAATGCAATACAAACAGTACAAACAATGATTAAAATTTTCCTTTTAAAAAAAAATATGTGTATGACTTAGATTTTGCCTTTAGTCAATCGGAAGAGTTTTTGTCGTTTCTAAACTGATGAATAGATATTTTTATGTGAAATTGTGCACATTCCTGGGAATACGGATGCTGTGTGTAGAATTTATTAGTTTCCTCGGTGTTGCTGTTTGCTTGTCTGTTTGTGTTAAGAACAGTAAGTCACATTTAGTGTTTATCTGCTATCAGTGACATTACTAGGTGAGATGACAGCATATGCACTCCGTACATAAAAATATTTTACTCTACACTCTTGTTTAGCATCAGTCTATTGTGCGTTTGTTTAAGTCTCATCTTTGACCTGTTTTCCTTGTCTACCCTTCTCTTTCCTGTTACTCCTGAGACATGTCTATCTCTGAAATAAAATCAATTTTCCCTTTGTACAACAGACGAAGGAGATGCTTGTATTGCTTCCAGTGTAAACACTGACTGTTGCTGTCATGTCCTGAAAAATGTTTCACTGCTATATGTAATACAGTGAAGTTTTAAACAGAGCCATATGGCCTTGCTTGAGAAGTAGTGATAGACACATGCAGCACCTAACTGCATGATGGCCCGCAGGGGAGAAATATTCTGCAGAGAAGGTGGTAATGCCATCAAAAACCTGCCAGTACAACAGTAAACACTGTTATGGATTATAAATTGTCTGCTGTATTTTCAAACAACTGAGTGCTAATGGCACCACTGTAGTGAGAAATGTTTTATCAAAGAGGACACTGTGCTCATCTATGCTGCAGTGATGGAGTGAACTTATTTACATGTGTTTCCTTTTCCCTTTTAGTTCCAGTGAGCCATAACCAGGTAGAACTGATGCTGAATTGCTTAGTGAGTGCATCCTTTAACCATCCTTTAAGTAATACAGTGTGAGTATGCACACTATGAAAGTCCTGCTTTCCTGGATTGAAAAGTCCTGTCCCAGATCTCTGGTAAGTTAAAAATTACACAATGGTCTTTGGGCTTCGCCCACTGAGTCATGGAGTTCAGCACGACTTGAATGCACACTCACTTGCTGAGACACATTACTGCACCGAAGTCTTGCCAACCAAGCGATTTCTGCCACAGAGGCAGAGGAGCATTTCACTATATCTGCTTCCAAATTAGTGTCCCAGAAATCTAGCCATGCCACCCAACTGCAGGAGTGTGTGTAACTTTTAAATGCCTGTGTACACGACTGTCACACCGTTAACAATACCTATTTTTATTGTGCTAGTGACAAGTTAGCAAATAGACAAGAAAGGAAGCGTAATAATGAACAAGCTGATCCTGTGGCCGTGATGAAGCCACGAAACGCTCGCTGGATCGAGCTTGCTAAACTTTCCACTGCAGATGAAGGACGGATGAAACTGGAGAAATGCTACTTCGGGCGAATGTCTGTAATCCCACTGTCAGCTGAACATTACCTCGGTCTTTTATTCTGTCATGAAAACATTTGATCCTAAAGTTGTCTGTTTCAGACGATGGCCTTGACTGCTTGATTATTTGGTGCTTATGCATCTGAGCCACATCCATGTAGCCACAGATGAAGACATCTGATTCATTTCTCATGTGGGCAGGTACTGACTTGCAGTCTGAGCTCTTTATAATTAAAGTGTAAAGGAATATTGCTGCCTATATGAGAAAAATCCATCAGTGACTCATTTGCGCACAAGAAAAAGAACATTTTCAGCTTGTAGGAAGAAAAGATTTCAAGAAAACTAATTTTAGGCTTGTGATTTAACAGTAATCATTTCAATATTCTGTTATTGTGTTATTTTTAACTCCTCACATCCTCAGAGTTATGTTATATCACAATGTTTTAGCATAATGACTTGTATTTTTAGCTACTTTTGACAAACTAAGAACTAATTCCTATCTGAAAAACAAGGTAAATTATTAAAAAGGTAACTGTGCAGTAGAATAATCTACACTGCCCATTTTAAAGTAAGGGTAAACAGAACTAGCAGATATAGAAACAAAAAATTCCGACATAAACACAAACAAAAACCAAACAATACGTAGGCCGGGATTCTAAGAAAGCCATTAATGTTTCACGGGGTGGTCTTCAGCTGCCTCCTTTTAAATGGAGCCTGTGAAGATAACAGGAAAAAGAAAGGCCCGGTTGGCTGCTGACGGACCACATCTCTTTTTCATATCTGCGCATGGTAATATGGGTAATATGAGAAAATATTACACGCAGTGACATAATAAGGGAAGAAGATAGGGGCAAAATGGTGCCACTAACACCACAGATGAGGCAGGAGAGGGATTGATAGCACGCTTTTGGGGCTGTATTACCATTTATCGCAACAGTTTAGCAGCGTGGGCTTCATCTGCAGTGATGCCGGAGAAATACTGAAGCTCGCGAGCCAGCATGTTATCTGAGGCAGAGGGGGGATATTCAACGGAGTGATGTGTTCAGCCTTCACAAGGTACAGTGTGTACTGAGTAGGTACACGGCTTCCCCGCATTTCAGCACCGTGGACAGCGTCATCTCCAGATTTCAGCACCACGGACAGCGCCAGGTCACTCCGCACTGACTGGCGCGGAGGCTGCGCCGAACTGTTGCTTCCCCCCCACCAACACAAAATTACCTTCTCCTCCGCCTGTTAAAACACCCCCCACCCCTACATGTTTGCGCTTGGAAAAGTACTGCAGTGATTTCTGCGATGGACGGAAGGATGGAAGAACACGGGGATGATTAGATGCAGCAGCTGGAAGTGGCGATGTTATGGTAGGGCTGCCACTTGGGGTTCTCCGCCTGCGGTTTTTCTGAAACCATCATGACCAACGCAATGCCTCCAAAGAAAGTGTATATGTGTGGGCGTGTGTTTGAGGCGGGGGTATCATGTGCGAGTCAGCACGAGTAGCCCTGCAAGTATAAGAAGCAGCAGAGCATCTGGACATGACTCATTCCCCTAATGAAAACCCTCTATAGTGTATTCTCGCTATAGTCACTTCGGGACTCAACAGTCAATTTATAAACACCTTCCGGGATCTTATGACGGCATCTTTTGCCTCCATTGGTTATTAAATCGTGTACAGCTCGCTTTTTTTCTCTCCATAAAATGTTGTCATGAGCCCAGGATGCTGCTCACACATTTACACAGTTGGGATCTTGGGATCAAAGTACACGCACGCACGCACACACACATACACACACACACACAGAGAGAGAGAGAGAGAGAGAGAGAGAGAGAATGTAAAGAGTGGTACTTTGCAGTCTCTGTCGCTGCGGCAGCAGCAGGTCAGTTTTTGTTTTATTGGGGGGGTTTTTTTGTTGTTGTTGGGGGGGGGGGGGGGGTGTGGAC
>VUQG01001895.1:10388-23854 GCA_015106755.1 Etia nguti | reverse complement strand
ACTTAATGTTTTATTGTATTTCAAATTATAGCTTCATAATGATTACAGGACATCAGACTACTTGTTCTTATTGCTTAATAATGCAGAATTATCATATAGAAAAAAAAAACCTGAAGTTGTGCGCTATTTGAACACGTTGGCTGCCTGCAGCACTAAAGGACTCTGCGAGAGACATCTGTCTCGCCCTAGCAGCACCTGTCCCTCTCTTCTCCTCCTCTTCAGTTCGCCTCAACATAAGCTCGTCATATTCTGTGATATGATTTACTCTGAGGTGTTTGACCAGGTCAGTGGTGTTGCCACAACACCTCACTGTCTTGCCACATGTATCGCAAACCGCGTCTTGGCTGTTTGTGGAGGCAAAATGCGTCCACACATGACTCCTTTTACGCTCAGCCATTGTTGTGAGGGCGCACGCCAAGGGGCTGCGACACATTTATACAGCCGTATTTCGCATATGACTATGAAAGGCGGAAGAGGAAGTAGCTCCTTCCAGTTTAGACGATCTGAATGATATAGTTTCTTTCCACTGTGTTCCTGTTAATGATAAACTACAAATTTAATATCGATATTTTAACATGAGAATCGATTCTAGAACATAAATAACTGGTATCGGAGGAATCGATATTTCAATATCGATCCGCACATCACTATTGACTGCATGCTGAAGTAAACAGCAGACCGACAACCTACGCTCACTATAGATGAATGGCAGCCACATTTTTGATGTGACACAGAATAAAATAAAATAAAACACAGCGAAATATTTAATTGACACAAACCCATTTTTAAAATTCCAGATTTTAAAAAAACAAAACAAAACACACTGGCAAGTCATAATAGATATAGCGTACAGTGTAAATGTAATGTCTTCAATCTCTCTTGGCTGACCAAAATGTGTTTGTTCTACAGCAACCACTTTAATTAGGATTATGCACTTTAATAGGGAGATGTAAGAAAACTGTAATATAGAGGTGATATTTTAATAACTGTACCTTTAAATGAGAAACCTATGTAGCAGGGTACTGGTGGAAAAGAGCAGAGGTTTTGATTCAACCGACTCCAAGTAAATACAAGACAAAAAAAAGCAGACTTGCATTTAAAGGGCTAGATGGTGCTCAGCTCTCCTTGTCACAAGCACTTAAATCAAGAAAGAAAGGCAGAAGGCAAGCTAAAGCATGTGTAACCAGGGGAAAGGATGAGACAGGCAAAAACAGCAACATCAGGGATGTATCCTTATGTCTTTAACTCATCATCTGAATGCCTCTGTTATAGACCTCACAGGCAGTGTATAATAACCTCATATCATGTAGAAAAATGCTTGTGAATGGTCAACAACATCTGCTGAGAATGAAATTCTCAACAGCAATCTCTTCCTACAACAGGAAATTGGTTGACTAAAAGACTTTAAAACTAGAAAACCTTTGAAAAACTCATCTGATAAACTGTAAACTCTTTGGTGCGAGAATGCCAATGACTGAAATGGTTTTAGGCAACCAAAACAGACTTATTACCCTGAGGAGGGTGCTGTTTGATATTACATTCTGTTAGCTCTGATATATTAATTGACATTAAAGTGTTATAAGAGGAAAGACAGACATAATAATCCACTTCCTGAATTACTTTTAATGCAGTGAAAGCTCCGTGTGCATTGTGTAACGTTTAACATTGCCTGCCTGCCAGAGCCAGCACTTTGACTGGGTTTATACCTGCTCCCTATTTCACAGTCTGAATTAAAATAAAGAATATAGAGAAAAAACATTCATCTTTGTTGATGCAGTTTATACTGCAAGGATTCCACAATAAGCAATGATCCAAATTTGGTTGCCACTTGTAGCATTAAAACAGTACTATCAGTTTCCCTAATATTACTTATGTGAAGGCATCCTCATTCAGCTAGTCCACTGTGTTCTCTAACCAGACCACAGCCTTTGGCTAAAAAGCTGGGTCTGTTCTGCTCCAAAATGCAGGCGCTTTTCCAACAGCTAATTACTTTGTCTCAACCCCAAAGCTGTCTCTGATAAGAGGTATGAGCTGCTTAGGAATAAAGAAAAACTGAGCAGCATACTGGCACATTAAGTGAAGAGATAGGATGAAGAGAGCTGCATGGCATGCCACTGGGACTCTGGGTTACAATAATTAAGTATTTACATTTTGATTTATTTGAAATGAATCATTTACTTTTTTTTAAGTTGACCCTTAAAATGAGAAACGGCACTTACGACATGCAAATACAATCCACACCTCAAGAAGTAAAGATAGACAAGTCATTCCAGCTGTCTCTGCAAGTTAATCTATCAAACAAATCGTTCATGCTCAACCCGGACATTTTTAAACATAATCTATAAAAAGATGCCTGCATATGAACTCGAGCAGAATCTGTAGGCAAGGAAAAAGATCTGTAGTCTGCTTGTAGTCCAGATAACATTGACCAATAATGTTGAGCAATCACTGGCTTTGTGCATACAAAACAGTCTATGTTAAAAGCGAAAGAGGGATTACATTTTAGAAATAGCCTGGGAACCATCAGTTAGAATCAGACGCCAGTATCCAAAGCGTATAAGAATAACTTTATACATAGTATATGTCTGTGGTTTTCTGGTATAAATGATCACCTTTTCCCACACTAAAAGCCTCAACCAGGGTGGCCTTGTTTAACTCAGAGGTTGCTTTTTCTTTTTTGTCATTAATTATATTTACTAGTACATGTTCATACTACGGTATTATTTAGGTTGTTTGTGGTTATTGCAAAACTATAAATTGACACACTTAATCACAATGAGAAAAAAAGGGTGGTACATGATGTTTATATGTAAACTAAAAGTGGGTCATTTTAGCCCATTGTTGAGTGGCTGGTAGGCAGCTACAATTCAACGATTGTGGATATTAATAAGATTTTACTGTTGTAAAACTGAAGTTATAGGATGCTTTAATAGTTGTTTAGGTCCATGAGGGCTAACCTCCCCCCAAAAAACCAGTCATTTTAGCACACTGCTAGGGGTTGTGTGATGTTATTGTAATAACATCACAATACACCATGCATAATTCAAATTTTGTCAATATAAATGAGATGTTGCTGTAATGAAATAAAAAAAAATGATACAATGCTTTTCAAAGGTGCCATAAGCGCATAAATCCTAAAAACAGGTTGTTTTAGCTCATTGCTAGGTGGTTGCTATATCTGATATAGATAAGAACCTTTAGGGGCCTAAGATTTAGCTGCATGCCAAGTCTTTGGGGAGTTTGTGGACAGAGAAACAAGCAAACAGTCAGACAAAGAGTTTGTGTATTATAGTAAGATTCGAGATTACCTACTGTTAAAACGATTAGCGTTTTTTCATTACATAAAAATGACATAAAACACAATGTTTCCAAAGTCAATGAGTAAGAACTTTCAATAATAGCGCCAACTAAAATAATTCTGATTTTGTCATCAGTCAAGGAGATCAGTAGGAGATTTTTCATTGCATTCATTTAAACTTAATGCGAAAGCATATTATACTCTTATTTGGTGATAACATATTTTGTTAACAATTATATTCAGGGCCAACATACTGCAACTTCCCACATAAAAGATTTATTTATATAACCTAGAAAGGTAAAAACACTGCTTCTGGGAACTTGCAGTGCAAATTCCAGCTTCTGAATCTGTTATTTCATTGCATATATGTTTGATAGTTTGATGTCCTTCTTTCTATAGTGAAATCCACCAACTGAACTCCAGTGCCATTAAACTGAAATCCCAAAACAAAATGAGTGTTGATCCAGCTCTTTAAAATGTAACCATCCATTCTTAATTCCACAGTAATACATTGTTGTTATTTCTTTCTTCTTTTTTTTTTTTTCGTTAACCAGGTCTCTATAATTTTGACTCTTGTCAATGACAGTTATTTTCATTATGTTCACTCTCCGAAATCACTCCCTGGAATTTATTTATTTTGCATCTATAAGAGACAGCACTTTCACAGTGGGATAATTGGCAGAAAGTTAGTGGTCTAGACACTTTTCACGGCAGTCAGAGGGACACATTGGCTCACCCATTATTTTTCCAAGTCCAAATCTGGTGTATTACCATGAAATGCAAGCTGACCTTGGACAATTCATTCAGGGATTTGGGTTGTTATAGAAGTAGCTAATGTAGCCTCCAACAGCTAGCCTCAAGCAGAGATATGAAACAGGCTATGGAGGTCTGGTAAGCACATTTCTTTTTAACTCCACACCCAGAGTTTCTTTTTTTTCTCGTCTTATTTTCAGCCTTTAGACATAACTGACACTGCCTCAAGTGACATGACTTGTGGAAGCTTATCAGATTTTACGCAGCTCCCTATAGTGCTAAGAAGACACTGTTACGTTTTTCACATGCGCAGCAGTACTCCTGCTTACAGGCTTTTCTGGTCTCTGATGGAATCAAATATTTTCAAACCTTCTTGAATGGGAAAATCAAGCTTGCAATCCTCTCTATCTTCTAAAGAGTCCAGGCAATAACAGGCAACATGGATGCAATCCAACCTGCAACACTAAATGAAAACAGATAAACACTAGGCTTGCGACAACTGGCAATACGGTTGACTATCTGAGCTTGCTGACATTAAAGAACAATCAACTCAAGTTACCTTTCTCCTTAAAAACCAGTTACAGACAAAGCCTTTTATTGCCATTCTCTTTTTGCCTTCTGCTGCTCGATTATACTCAGTGAATGTGTGTGTCTCCACTGGTTCATCTCTTTATTTGCACTGTTTTAATATGCAATGTCTGTTTCTACCACCTTTAAGGCTGAAGTCTTAAATTCACTTGTGAAAGAATACACAGCAAACACAATTGCTTAGCTCATCACCCACAGCTATGCTCTTGCCCTGATTGTTTTCTACCATGGTAGACTAAACAGAAAATACTCTATTGTCAGTCCTGATGCTCTTGTTCCTTATTCCTAGCATGATGCCAGATCAAGGCTGTCTTGGCTGTCATTGTGTAATTATAATAATAATAAAACATATGATGCCGCTACATGATTCAAGCTCATAATGAGGGCAACTAAATTTGCCTGCTACCTGTTTGCTCAAACACTAAGCATATTGACACTCAGAAGACTGCTCATCTCCTTCTGGCCCAACTGACTGATGGATTTCCAAACTCTGCATCAGCCAAAGCTATTAAGTGGTCTGCTGGAGCGAAATGACTTTACTGTTCCCAGAGTGCAACATTAGGCTCAGCAATTCCTGCCTGCTATTGTCTAGGGCCAATGCGACAGAGTTAATTTCTTGCCAGACAAGCACAAACATTTATGCTGACACATACAATAAATAACAATAACGACAAAAAAAAAGAAGAAGGAACAATCCAAATGGCTTTATTTTCTATTTTTGCTTTTAGCAAAGATTTGGGGAGAGTATAGAGATCTATGCCAAAAGATTTCCCTTGAACAAAAGCAAGCTAATAATTTGTCCTTATTTTTTTTTACAAGGCACTGACAATGTAATAGGCATAATATAATTAAAACGTTAACAATAGCTGCTGGTAACAGATCACCCATTTTCCAGAATTTCATATAAGATTTGCATTACTAAAAAAGCTTGTGACCAGTGGAGAACCTGTTTGCATGACATCTTAGGCATGTTTTTTTTTTTTTAATATATTAACATGTCTGCATCTTTTCACAAGAACTATAACACTGCAAAATGAAATAAAAAAAATCCTGTGTAACTGATGAAGGATCACATGAACATTATCCCTCTACTCCAACTTTAACTTTTGCTGCCATCATATTTAAAAAAAAAAGAGCATATATTTTTCAAACGCTATCATTTATGAAAACTGAAGGATATTTGGTATTTTTTAATTGTTGCTTGATATAGAATTTTACTGCTCAATGGTTCATGGCCTTACTTAAAAAAAAACAAAAGCCAAAAAGCATGTCACTGGTCTGGACTAGACAGGTGAAGACCAAGAAACTCACCTCAATATTGAAAAATACAGACATATGTCGGGGGGGGGGGAATAAAAAAAATAAAATAAAATAAACATCACTAAATCCTACATCTTTTTTACTTTCTACATTTTTAAAACCTGTGTCTGTTGGCTTTGATATTTCTACAGAAATGGTACATTCACAGAAATGCAAGTTATCCATACCATGTACATGATGCACTGTTATACACCATAATGGATTCTGGCTTTTAGTCAAACTTCTCTTTTTACTTGCATCAAATATGAAATTATTAAAGACAGGTTTCCAGTTTAACTCAATCCGTGGTGAAAAATGTGGGCTCAAAGAAAGTGAGTCACTTTATAATCATAATGTATATGGTTCTCTCTTTGTATAGTAGTGCTTTAACTTACATTTCTGGATACAGCAACACATTGTGCTCACTGACAACGGCTTTCAAAAACATTCCTGAGCCCATGCAGTGATTTCCACTACAGAATGGTGTCTGTTTTAAATGTAGTGCCGCCTGAGGGTCTGAAGATCACGGCCATTCAATATTGGTTTTCTGCCTTGTCTTCTTGTGTAACGAGATTTCTCCAGATTTTCTGAATTTTTGAATAAATGTGCTATAGATGATGAAATCCCTAAATTCAATGCAATTTTACATTGAAAAATGTTCATCTTAAATTGCAGTCGTTAACAGATAGGCGAGGCTTGCGAATCCCTTTCCGTCTTTCCTTCTGAAAGAATCAAGCACGCTGGGATGCTCATCCTATGTCCAATCATGTTACCGTCCTTTGGCCAATTTACTTTATGCAACACAATGTTTCAGTCTTTTCTAACCCTATTATAATTTTGCGCCTGTATGTCACCACAATAGATTTAAAATGAAACATTCAAGATGCAAACAAATTTAATTCAGTGACGTGAACAAAAATATTAAATAAAGCTTTGTGGAATTACATCCATTTTTGTACACAGATCCATATTTTCAGGGGCTTATATGTAATTGGAGACCGAGTCAAAAACTGTTCCACTGAAAGGTGTGCACTATTTATTCATTGGGTTTTTTTGTTGGTTTTTGTTTTTCAGAAATTAAACAGCTTAGAGATCTGGAGTTTTTTTTTTCTTTTACCCAAGGAGAAGCATTTGGATTTGGAACCAGTTTCTGTGTCAAGCAGGCCATATTTAGGCTGCATTAACAAATCAAATCCCCAAAATAATAAGCTAGCAAATCAAGAGTATGGTAGATTGTGACCAAGAAAAAAAAGCAAGCTTGCAGCTTGAAATGGCCCAAACATACATGAAAGGCACTGGTGGTAACTGCAGGAAACTTTCAATGATAAAGGGGGAAAAAAACCCTTCACAACATCCAGCAAAGTGGAGAACACTCTCTAGGGCAGCTGGCACATCTTCAATAAAGGGAAGACAAGATAAAAATGCAGAAGATTCACCACAAAGTGCAGACCATTCATCAGACTCAACAACAGAAAGGTCAAATTAGACCTTGTATAATAAACAAATAAACAAAAACAAAACAAAACACAACAACAATACTGAACATTCTTTGACAGCTTTAAAACACAGCGGAGGTAGTGTGGCGCATTGGGTTGTTTCCTGGTTTCCACAGGGTCACTCATTTTCTTTCCATCTTTTTTAGAAATATTTTCTTGCCTTCATTAGATAGATGAGGTGATAGGAAAGCAGGGAGAAAGAGTGCAGGGTAGACATGCAGACAAGGGCCTTAGATCAGACTCTGGGCTGCTGCAAATGGAGATGAAAAAAAAACACACACACACACAAAAAAAACCAAAAAATGTACCGTATTGTATTTTTGGTTATATTTGAGTGACAGACAGTGGCTCTGTGATAGCCCGCTATACATAGCAAAACAAAGACTTGATTTCCAAGTCCAGAGCAGTGGTTTCAGTCACAGCCCTGCAAGGACTTGTGAAGGTGCAGTTCACATGCACTGAAAACAATGTAGCCTAATGACATTGCAAAATTGTGATCTAAGGAGGATCATTCAAGCTCCTTGTATGTGAAGGACATAAAAGAATCTGTGCAGACTTTCAACTTAATTTCTGGTCCTCAGTCCAGCATTCTGACAATAAAAATTGATTTCTTTTGTAAATAAGAGGATGCAATCTTTGCTAGTGTCAGACAACAGTATCACCTATAGGTGATGTGCTTCCATCCTTCCATTCATTTTATAATACAGAGAGTTTAATCACCGTATTTATGTTCTTCACTTAACTGTAGTAGAGAGCCAAAGAGCACAGTGTACTCTTTGGCTTTGTTAGATGTGGGTTGCTGAACAAAAGTAAACTGAAGAGTTAATGGTTTCTTATTGTAAAAACCAAAGCAACTTTTAAACTATTAAAACTAAATTCAGGTGACTATTATGAACCAAAAAAAATCTTAAAAGCATGTGATTCTTCATTATATGTCAATAGTGTCACAGTAATTCTATACTTCACATCTAATTATTATGTAGACCTTTTTGACCTAGTTGCCTGGGAGAGCAAGTCAATTCCGACACAGGATTAATTACAAGAGTGCCAGTTCTGTTTAAAGTCTGTATTGGTGAAGTCTAACTTAACAATATTCACAATGTTAATTTAGCTAAAACTGACAATGAGAAACTTTAGTTTTGTGTGATGAATACCTTGAGCTTTAACACTGAATACTAATTCAGAGGCTGAAAGTATAACATCTAAGTGGAGCAAACTGTCAAGGGTTATTAGTCATACATCTTGTTTTCTTTTCTCTATTGTAGTGAGTGGGGTCTAGCTGCAGTGCTTCTTTGTCTGGGGGCCTTATCTGGCTGTGAAGCACCAAGCTCTGTGCTGCTGCCTCTATTGGCATGGCAGTGGAGGCGAGGCCTGCCATCCCAGATAAACCTCCCTCTGTTCTCCCAGCAGCCCAGCAGGCTTCATGTTTGCTGCAGGTGTCAGAAAAAATGTTCCCATAGCTATTAGACTTTAGCGCTGCTGGTGACATGTTGGCACTTCTGATGGGACTGAAAATGGGTGAAAGTGATGACAGAGGAGATGGAAACGGGCCACACACAGACAAGAAAGAATGAGGGGGCAAAAGTTAGCCTGGGATGGCTACCTATTAGAATTTAGTTAAAGTAGGAAATAAATGATAATTAGTATTAGCACTGTATTGCAACTCATTAAATCATGCCTCACATAATAAGAAAAGTAAACTAGTTTTTGCAAAACTCCAAATATGATTCAAACTGGAGAAATTCATCTAATGATTTCTGTATACCATAAAGTAAAAAACTGAGGCCGACAGGTTGTACTAACCACACAGTAACAATGGTTGTTGTTGTTGCTGCTGCTGTTCCAAAACTGTCACCAAGGGAAAACCTTGTTATGCTCAATATTCAGGTGCCATACTGTTTCCAGATGGCAAGCATTGGGTGCAAGGAAATATAATTGAATGCTCTCAAACTGTTTCCTTGAACAATTTCCCAAACACTAGATACAGGTACAGTAGCCTCACAAACTTTCTTTTCAGTTTATCTGACATGAATGATGAGCAGTTTGCACTGTGAAAAAGGGAATCAAAGAAACCCGGGCTTAGGACACGAGAGCAGACCTACGCATTTGGCTTTTACAGCTGTACCTCAATAAAATATTACATTTTCTTTTTACTGTAAACTTGAACATAAATGCAACAAAATATCAAAAGCTAGGTGAACACAAACTATGTTTATTTTCAGCCATACTGTTACGTCTATTTAATAAACAAAATCTAAGGTGTCTCTTAAGTATAGAAAACTTCACAAATATCTCTGAAGCCACCGTTGCATCCCTATACAACAACTAGCCCATCTGTGGGGAATATGGTCTGTGTTAATGTGGGGACAAACAACTGCCACGCAACCTTGCTAGGCAGAGAGCAAGTCTCTGAACTGGCAGATTAGACCACCTGGTCCTGCCAGACTGTCAGCCTATTTATACTCAGGAAAATAATTTACACCAGGACTGCCCAGAAGCATAGAGACGGAGACCAACGGGAGGCAGCTCTGTGTGACAATTCCATCGTAAAAAAAGGAAGAAGAAAAAAAAGAGAGTCACCGTGTCCTGCTGCCGTCTTATTCCTTATAAAGCTTTCCCTGGAGTGAGCAACAGAAAATATTCCAGCTAAGAGTGAATACTTTTTCAGCCAAGAAAGACACCTCATAGCGTGTGAGAATTAAACAAAGGAACTGCTGTGTTAACATGACCTCGGTGACCTGTCATGCGGTGGAATCAGTGACGTGACTATATTTTAAGGTTGAAATGATTTATAAGTGGATTTGATTAAACATGTCACTTGAGAGAGCCACAATATTACATGATGCAAGTTTGACATAAAACAAACAAACATTCTTTTGGTGACAGTAATGTGGCCTACATACAGTAGAAGCTGTACAGAACTGCAATGAAGCCTCTGAACTAATGTCAGAGTTTGGCTTTTCAAGCTGTAAAAACTGGTGTCAGTTATCAAAAAAAATAAACAAATAAATGAATACATAAAACACAAGAAGGGGAAAAAAAAACAACAACAAAGGACAAGCAACAGCGTCTGGTCTAAAGTGTGGGCATGAATATACTTTATGCAAGATCTGCTCTCCAAACTCTGGCAAATTCTGAAAGTAGTAAGGTTTTGCAGTAAACCACACTGCAATTAAACCAGGCAACGAGTCGTTTGAAAGCAAAACTTCCAAAGAGCTCTATTTTTTGCTCCTCCCGCGACTGACATTTTCCCATTAGTGGCACGGACACATAATTTGGTGGCACCAATATTTCATTTCAGAGAGCATTTCACGCAGTAATGAACATGTCACAAAGTGAAATTAATGTGTCACTGTGTTTAACAGATCCAATAAAAGTAAAGAATTTGAATCACTCAGAAATTACATATCAGACCCATTATCACAGTTCATACAAGACCAGTGACAATTTATTCTACTGGTACTCTACTTAAATGTTCAATGTCATGAACTTTGCAGTCTCACTTGAAGCAACAACACACATTTTATTCTCAGCTACATTATCCTCCTAAGACTGACAGGCTCGAGTGTGACATTGTGATTAGAGAAGAAAAGTCCTATTAGTAGATTATCAGTGGAAGTAAACAAGCGGGAAATGGTGAACGCCTTCAGTTGTGCTGTCAGCTGACAAAAAAACCTGCTGAATGGTAAAAAAACAAAAACTGGAACTCGAATGTCTCTTAAGTTGTAAATCCCAAATCTGCATGGTGTATGCAACATTTTCAAACCAAATTTTCTTCTCAAATATGCAAGAAGCATCAAGTATGTTTGTTGGCGTGGCTGTAGCTCGGGAGGTAGAGCATGTCATCTACTGGCTACTCCAGTCTGTATGGGTAAGAAACTGAACCTATAAAAGTGCTCAAGTAGAAAAGCACTTTATAAGAATCAGTCCATATACTATATCTAGCATTGCAGGGGTTTAAATACAGTTAGAAATTGTGTTGCAAATTCTCTCCATTTTTATCCAGAAAAATAAATACTATGAAAACAGAAATATTATAGATTGTTTTTGTTTTTGGCTTGTTTACATCTTCTTTGTGACAAGAAGATAAACAAGGAAGGCTGTACAGTAAGAAAAGGAAGACGCACTAACCAGCATGGCTCTGCAGTATTTCGATGTGGAAAATGAACATTTTCCAACCCCAGCCCAACAGCTGTGTTCACACAGGCAGCGATTTGCAGTGACCTGGCAACCAGAGACCATAGAAAGTCAATGACGTTTGGTGACTTCAACTGATGATGAACACTGGTTGCGCATTGAGTGGGCCCCAAGATAAAGAGAGCACCCCACTGAAATGACTACAGATGAGATCCCACATATAACAGGGTAGAAATAGTGCACTCCAGTTGAATTTGGAATTCAGAATTTCTGAGTATATGTTGGAGTGGTGTTTTTAAGTGGAAAAAACCAAAAAACAAGCATTGTGTTGTATTGCTTGTGCCATTTTTCCTTACTTTTCCGTCTTTACTACTGGAACACGCTCAACTTGGGAGTGGCATCCCTCCCAGCTTCCGAGGCAAATGGAACGCAGCATAAATACTTCAGAGTTACCTAGACAACTGCAGCCTGGAATGTTGCTAGTGACCAACCGTGAGTTTAAAAGCGATGTGTGATGAGCGACTCGCTCCTTGCGTGGACGCAGCTTTACCAAAGGCCTTGGTCAAATGCACTTTGGAGAAATAATCTCAGAATGTTTTGGATGCAAAGAAAAAAAAACTGCAACAGAACAGAATCCACTCAATATAAACAGAAATAAACCCTGAGCCACTGTACTGCTTGTTCAACATGGAGATTTATTCAAACTTGCAGGAGCGACAACACTGTCATGTCACTGTGTCATTTCCCATAAAAAAAAATGGCTGGATATGACAAGGTACTGAGATTTGAAACACAAAATGTGGCAAAGAAAAAACAACTTTGCTGTACAATCACTGCCAACAATGTGCATTATACACTCTGCCACGCATACCTATACACATACCCTTTTCCCAAAATGGGCATATTGGGCCAAACTACTAAGTGACTGATGTTTGTCTAATGTGTAAACGTGCTCACAAACATTCAGAGAAATATGTCAGGAGTTTATTGTGACTGAAAGTCAGCCAGTCCTAGTATTCCTTCTTCAATTGCTGTCAAGAAAGCAGCTCCAAAAACTTTTGATGACACAGAAAATACTAAAATCACAGATACTGTATGTGCATTAATGTGCTGGTGCGGCAGAGAGTGCTGAAGTGTGTGTGTAGGTGCTTCAACAGCCGTTTCAGCCTACTAGAAATTCAACCCCCAGCCTCCTTTGTGAAAATATAAAAGGCTGGAGGCAGAGATGAGTTCAAGATATTGTAATTAGCTACCACCATCACAAAACTGCTGCTGTAGAAAATGTGAGAGAAAAAGACATTAGTGAGTTTCATGGTGTGGTCACTGAAACAAAATGATAATTGTACTATTTTTTAGACTGTATTACTTTGCCCACTTCTATTTCATAATTGCGGTTACAGTATAACAAAAATTGAGGCTGGCACAAGGCAGATAGCAGGTCCTAATGTTGATGAAAATAGATCAACATAGAGGAGTTGCAATCAGTGTGCAAGACTCAATACATTTATCTTACATGGAGGAAAAACTGCACACAAACACAAAAGTTTTATCAAGTAGGTTCACATTTACCAATTCTGAGAGGCTGTGGATTTCATTACCATGAACAAATGTTATTCTTGAGTGACTGTCATAAAAATTACTCTGTTAATATTGATGTGAAAGAATTTGGAGTATTCTAGCACTAATACCTGTTCTTTTCTCTGTGGGTACAGAGGTGAAAGAAAGCTTAATTCTGGGCCTGGTGGACCTAAGTGGAGCGAAGTGGAGCTAATTGGTGTGTGTGTGTGTGTGTGTGTGTGTGTGTGTGTGTGTGTGTGTGTGTGGTGTGTGTGTGTGTGTGTGTGTGTGTGTGTGTTGTGTGTGTTTTTTTTTTTTTTTGTTTGTTGTTTGGGAAT
>VUQG01001895.1:0-10368 GCA_015106755.1 Etia nguti | reverse complement strand
GAGCGAAGTGGAGCTAATTGGTGTGTGTGTGTGTGTGTGTGTGTGTGTGTGTGTGTGTGTCTGTGTGTGTTGTGTGTGTCTGTGTGTCTGTGTGTGTGTGTTATGTTTGTATCAGAAGAGTCAATGAGACAGACAGAGGGAGATGGAATGAAGCAAAGGTGAGAGCTAATATTAGCCTGCTGCTGTGAATGGCAAGTTTGTTTGGACAAGAAGATAACAACATAAATGCATGCCTGAAAAACTGAGCATTTTATTTCTTGATCACCAAGGAGAGTTTTCTCTGACTAGTGAACTAGATAAACTAAACACCTAAAAAAAAAAACCCATCTTAATAGACAAGGTAAATCACTGGTGATACAAATAGTGTGTGTCTGTATTTATTTAAGATTAATATTGTTCTTGTTTCAAATGTCGCTGATATGTGTGGTAATGGAACCAACGTTAGCACTGCTAGCACCACCAGCATTCCTTTCTTGGTGGCTGGTTGTCAAATGATTGCGCAAAATGTGGTTATGTATTTCTCTGGTCATGCGGTTTAAATGGTAGTTTACTCTGACAAAGCCTAGATACAACCACTTATTTTGTTGGTCAATGTACTATAGAGTGCTGGTTAACAGAGCTATCAAGGTCTTAAGCCTCAGCTTACTTGTTTAGAGCTTCCCATCACAGAGATGGGAGTAAATGGTCTGCTGGGCCTGTGTCAGTGCTGGGTGACATTGTTTGAATCACGGTCAGAGGTCAACTTTTATAAAAAATCTTGTAAATGCGATAACTTACAACAAGGTGATGTAGGTGGTATTTTGAAATTTATACCATAGATTTATCTACTAAGAGGCTGAGGGGTACCACTCACCCCAGCCAGTATTTTATAAGCTGCTATTGGTGCATAAAGGTTAAACACGGGTCATTTTAGCCCATTTGGTACATGACTGCTAGGCAACATGATGATCTCATGATATCTGATGTTCATTAAAAAAAAACTCCAGGGGCCTAAGATGTACCAAGATGTGCCAAGTTTTTCTTTTGCTGAACTCCTGATTGTGTAGGAGGAATTTGTGGACAAACAGGCAGAGATTTGGTGTATTTTAGTAAGATAAGATTAATATCTTTGACTATCTAACATTTCTAGTGCAGATAAGCAAGCTGCAGCAACATTACAAAGTCACTCGACTAGCAGCACATATGCCTTTTTGTCAAGCTACAAATTGTGACCACCATTAAGTTGTGTGAGCAGTATGATACACGTAAAAACAGATGTTCTTAGTATTAAAAATAAACATAAATAGGAATGAGTTTTGCTTTGTTAGTGAAATCATAAAAAAACTTGTATTGTTCTCCCCCACTGTTGCAAGTCCCAGATAACAGCATAAAGAGATCATAGGGGATTTATCGGTTGATTGTATTTAAAAAGAAGTGTTACTGTGTCACATATTTATGGATTGACACAGCAGTAATCCTCAACTATTACTCCTCCTACGTACCTTTCACCCGCTTACTTGAATATTAAACGGTAGCTATCAGAGAGCAGGCAGGGAAGGTAAAACAGTAGGACAGTAGGAAAATGCACATAGCACTTGATAGAAAATGATTCATCAGGATGTTACATTACAAATTTCCAGTGATTTAGCCTGGTCTATAAAATTTCTGCACTGGTAACTGAATAGCAGGTAATATCCTCTCCATTTCAGACAGACAGTAGCATCTGGGATGCTCTCTATGTCAAATAGCTGTTTAGAGTAATCACCGGCAAGAGGCTGACGGACATTCCTAGGCAAGCATCACTGGTACTGAGTGCATACGGTCATGTGGCCGGGTAGCACTGTGCAGGCTGCTCTCAGCAAAAAATTTGGGACAACAGTGTCAGTCTTTTAGAGATGATTCATATGAAAAAGAACAGAAAAAGCTCTTATCGCATCTTACAGCTGGCTCAAGTGGGAGTTTTTAGAGACAAGGTGACCAGAAATCCAAAAATGTCTTGCAGTGACAAAATGATCCCTGGTATGATGCAAAACTAGCAAGCAGCAGCATGAAGAAAGTGCCTGCTCTCATAGAATCTTTCACCTTGAAAGTTTTTCCCAAAGGCCGGAGTGACGGACATTCCTCTGTGCCCAGTTAAAAACAGGAGCTTTGAGCCATTTGCTTCCACTTTGGGTATTAAAGTAGGACACTATATTGCCTACTGAGTATCCCATGAAAATATAGTATGTGTAAAATTAGAATGAGGGATTAAACAGCATCTAGCTAATAATGGAGTTCAGGATCCAATTGCCTTTCTTGGGGAAATGAATAATTCTGAAGCTCTGGTAGAGGCAGCTCTGTGGGAGATAATGGCAATGTTTGGCTTGGCTGAAAACTCTCTGAAAACCCTTATGTCCCTCTGGACTCAGAAGGCATTACTGACCCACAGATCAGGAGAGAGAGGTACTGGACCTTATTCTGCTTGCCAACTTATTCAGTCTGTAGGGAAATACTGCAAACACCCCCCCCCACACACCAATTGAAAGCGAAGCAATGCGACTGAGTGTGTCGTGAGGTGTGTCAGGTATTATTTTCTGTGGCTATGGAGACTTAATAAATCTACCACTGTTTGAACATACATTATTCACTTACAACAACCTATCCAACACAATCTATAACAAAATGCAATTGTCACTCCTACTTTTAGTGTCTACTGGCACTCAGCATGATTATGAATGACAGTAACCGCTCATGTTAATGAGTCATGCTTGAAACAGGTAGCTACAAGCATTGTTGAATCCTCTGCAAACAAGTTTGATTGTGTGTGCTGAATGAGAATTGGCATGCGATGCATGGTCATTAACTGTGCAGTGGTGCCACAATCTTTAATTTCCTTTTGGGGATTTCAGGACCTGCACGTTTGGGGATTTCATTGCCAGAGACAAGACTTTTTGAACATTGCAGGCAATATTTGAGCAATTTTCAAATATATAGATAAACTATTGTGACTTTAATTTTTTGGAACTGAATGGAAAGGAGCCAAGGACCACAACAAAACAATAAACAGAAACCAGAGCAAGTTTCACATTTTACACAATCAACTTAACTGGAGCCCCTGTTGCATATTTTATGTAGTCCACATACATACACTCAACCTAACAACATGCCTTTGAACTGCAACGCAAACTACGCAGACTGGATGGGATAAAGCTCTGTTGTATTTCAAACTGCACTGATGACTGCACAAGAAAGCAGAATATAATCGAGATTAGATAATTATTCCATGGCCAGAAAAAAAAAAATACACTGCAGTATATTCAAATGAGCGAGGCTCTAATTGCATGTGCCCAAATGCACGCACAGAATGTAGTTCAGGAAAACTGTTTTACATTCAGCCCACATCTCCAGTAGTTAGGAGTTCTTAGGCAACAGGCAATTAGAGGAGATACCACTGCTCTTATCTGCTGCTGAATCTGAAGGCAGATTCCAGTAGTAATAGCCTGAGAGACAAGCAGCACCTGAGCCTCTGAGACAGCAATGAACAGTATATATCCTGCAAGCAAAAAAACATCAATACCTTTTTAACCTCCAACACCTCATTACAACTAGCAATGAACTGCTTCATATCTACTATGAAACATAAAGGAAGCCAATACATAAGTACACAACAGGTGTTTGTGTAGGCAGGCTTGGCCAACATCTGTTTACAGATGCCATGATGTTGAAACTACACCACAAGAAAGTTAAGAAAATTTAAATGAAAACAGGATGATTTTATGAGAATTTAACATAGAGACATAACTGTTTGTCCAATCCATCCACAACTGGTTTCAGGTCTTAGTTATAAAGTTTAACACTATTTGTAGACAAGTTAGAGAAAGATAAGATGAGAGGAGGAATTCAAGAGCTTCTTTTCCCCTCAAATGTTAAACTGTTAAATTGTATTGAATTAAATATTTTGAATGTACAGGAACATCTACAAGAGACACATAATGATAAAAATTCAAGGCCATTTTACATTAACAGTTCTTTTAGCCTCTTTAGAAGTATTTTCAAAATCTGTCAACTGCCCAACTTTCTAAACAGACTTCCATTCTATCATAAGTATCAAGGAACACTGAATCCTAATTTCCACAGACAGCTGCATGCATCACATGCATCTCCTATTGTTGCAAGCATGTTGTACTTTTTTAATGGTACTTATAATGAATGATTAGACTCCCTGTGCTGCTTCAGAGTTTTTGGTATGCAGACATCAACCGCACATTAAATTTGACACACCATTAATAATGTGGTTCATTTCAAAAGTGAAGATGATAAATTAAGAAGTCGAAATAGAAAAAAAGAAGAAAAAACTTTGTAAAGACATCATAGCTGATTTTTGGCAACTGGGGCTAACTATTGAAGTGGAAGTCAGAGGTTGCGGGCTCTGTGGACTAAACAAAACTAAGTCTTCAGCTATAGTGGGAAAAAACTCTATGTTTTAATATGCTTCACATATTACCAGACACGGGCCTATAACATAAGTACACCAGTGGTGAATTGCTTCCTTACTCAGTTTGATTGGCATGAGCTCTGCATGCCATGGAGAAAGTACCTGCATGCTGCAGCCATTGAACAGCTTCTCTCAAGCACCAGGCCACTTTACCCTGGCCATTAGAATGCTGGAGCAGTTTGGATTCATCTTGTAGTCTGCAAATGATAGAAAAGAACAGTATTAGGCTTTCACTGCTAAAATACTTGTATTATCATCTTACTACATGGTTCTAAATTAGTTTTAGAGCTAGGAAACTAAAACAGAAACCACACAGTCCATTCTGATTTAGAGCATTTTACTTTTAGATTCTAACCTGCAGCCTAAGGCACCTTTCACTGTAATGATGCCTTATAAAAGCTCGAGCTCATTTCAGTGAGCCACTAGGCCAAAACACAGCAATGTGAAGTCATCTACTTTTCCAGAATGCAGTGTATGGCCATCAGGGAAAACAATGGCAAATCAAATGTGCACAAACACATATCACGTAGAATAAGTTGAAGCATGGACCTTGAAGCACTGTACTAATTTGCTGTCTACCTGGCGAGCATCAACAAAGAAGAGAAAACCATTTCTGCTTTGATTAACTTTCCAGAGGTGTACATTCAGACCTCAAAGGAGTACGAGGACATAAACCACTGTCTTCGCATGTTAAGCCTTCACCCTGGGCTTGTTTATTTGTATTTCATATTCTTTACCTGCACCCTGTGGCAAAATACCTGCACTTACAAAACCCCTTGTATTGTTTTTCCATTGTGCTATTGTCAGTGTCAAGGCCTCCAGTGGAGCACTAAACACTAAATGATTAGCAGACAATGTTGCTGCAATCCCTGAACTTTGGCGTGAGAAAAAAACCCTCACAAAGGATATAGTACTGTGAAAAAGTATTTGCCCCCTTCCTGATTTATTTTCTGCATATTTGTCACACTTATATGTTTCAGATCATCAAACAGCGCCCAAGGATACAACAAGCAGTGGAGTAGCCAGGAATTAAAATGACAACCTTCCAAGCAAAAGACGACCCACTCTATCTCCCTAACCATAGCCTCTTGACTAAGAGGTGAATTTGCTGGTGTGTTTCTGATCATTGTCCCGCTGCATAATCCAAATGAACTTGAGAATCAGGGCACAAACTGATGGCTAGACATTCGACTTCAGAATTTTCTGTTAGACAGCAGAATTCATGGATCCATCAATTATGGCAAGTCGTGCAGGTCCTGAAGCAGCACCAGTAGTCCCAATACCACCCACCACGTCTGACTCTTGGTAGGACATTCATTTTAAGGAATGTTGTGTTAGTTTCACACCAAATGTAACACAATGCAAACTTTCCAAAAAGTTCAACTTTTTGGCTCGTCAGCCCACAAAACATTTTCTCAAAAGTCTTGGAGATCATCAAGATGTGCAAATGTGAAACAAACTTTTGAGTTCTTTTTGGTCAAAGGTACTTCAGCTTCAGGGTTCTGGATGTTATAGATGTCACAGACTTTGTTTCTCATTTGTTCTTGAGGTTCTATAGATCATGACATAAGCCATAACATTTTTTATTTTTAGCCTATTCCACTTTGTTAGACAGGTTCTATATAACAGATTTTTTTGATTAAACAGGTATGGTAGTAATCAAACCTGGGTGTGGCTAATGAAATTCAACCCAGCTTTCAAAAACATGTGATTAAATCACAGTTAATTTATGATTTTACAAAGGGAAACAAGTACTTTTTGACATAGGGCCAGACAGATTTGGGTGAATTTATCCATTAATAAAAAAAAAAATCATAATATAAAAATACTGGCGGCTGCCAGTATTTTTATATGATGATTATACGTCACTTAGAAGCTGCACCTATGATACAAATTTGAAAATCCTTGGCGACTTCCTTTGTGAGTTATCACATTCACAAGATCTTCAGAAAATTTGACCTCTGAACTCCACTCTCAGTTCAAGGTCACTAAGATTCAGAACTCGAAATATAGAAACTTTCAGTAGATGCGCCTATGGTATGAATGTGAATGTCCTAGGTGACTTCCGTCTTGAGTTGTTGCATTCACAAGGTTTTCAGAAAACTTGAACTCTGAGTTTGACCTTGAAGTCGAAGTCACTGAGATTTAAACTTGTCCGAGATTTTTACTAGCCGTCTCATCTATGGTATCGATTTTAAACTCCTACGTTTCCTAGTTCTTGAGTTTTCGCCCGGTTGGGTAAAAGCAATACCCCATCATCTTTTACGACTGAGGGGTTTAAAAAAGGGAAATAACGAGGGGAGGAAATACTTTTCACTGCACTGTAGATTTCTTAAGATAAATAAGAATCTGATCAAACCAGGTTGTTTAAAAATATAGGCAAAGAATGACTACAATGTATACAGCAGCTCTGCAGGTCACTGAAATATATAGGTATTTACAGTAGTGTGAAAGTAGGAAAATAAAAGCTCCACATACTATTTTGGACCAGATAAGAAGTGGGTCTTTTCAGAGGATTCAAAACAGTGGCATGTCCCCAACTTGCTATCTCATTACGGTCATGACATCTCCAGACTAAAATACTGAGTTGATGTATAACCACAAATGCTAAGCAGCTCCTTCTACAGTAGACTGAATCAAATTAGGGCAAGTTATTATTATGCTGATGAAATTTCACCTTCTACAGTTAAAAATGATTTTTTTTGGCTGTTTTGTACATAAACACAACAAATGTGTGGATGGTAGTGTGTCTGTTCTGCTTAGAGAAACCACATTTGGGGGTTTTTTTTGGCCAATTACATCAGTAGGCTGGTTTAAGAGTAAGTCTATGACCCTTTTAGCATTTACACAGCAACAGGAAAACGGTGCCAAACACGACCATGATTGTGACAGCAGAAGGCAAAGATGTGGATAGCAGCTCATATGTGTTGAATAAAGGTGAATATAATGGTAAAAATGTTTTTTACACCATGAATCGCTGTACTTCCGGCGAAGCTTAGGAACTAATCATGACCACTGGCGACTTTTACTCATTGTATTACAAGGAGCCAACGCACTTTCTCTGTACTGCTATAATATGATGACTCTGGCCCTTACCAAATCTCCAACTACACCCAAGTCCACCCACACCCTCTCAACATCCGAGTCACACTGGCAAAGAAACCATTAACAGTAATGAGAATCAATGGGGGTGTTAAAAGTATTGGCAGGCTACCCTAGGAGCTGCTCTCTGTGCCATCTTTATTAGTCTGAAAAAAGAGACCAGGCCTCTAGCCTGCCAGCTCTAAATAGGAGTGCATTGATCAGAAGGTCAGGCCAGGCTGAATCCAACCCTTTAATTGTCTGTGCCACTCCTCATTCTCATTCCAACAGCTGTCAGTCGGCTCCCAGGTAAACCAAGGCCAGCATCACACATGGTAGTTCTCGCAGAAGTCGTCCTTTAAGGCTCAGACAGAATATAGCCCATAGGTAACAGGAAGAAGAAATGAAAAGTTATTTTTCAAGACATATACATCTTAATCAGTTGAGAGAAGAGAAAACCACCCCTGATCCCACAACACACACACACACAAACATACACAGTATTGCACTTACTCTCAGCAGATGAAACATACCTTTTAATTCACTTACTTAATGCATTTCTCAAATTCAGCTCAAGAAAGGCTTCCCATCACGCTATACTTTCCTTTAACACCTTTTTACAGGACATATTAGGTTCTTCTTCAAGTGGTATAATCTCCTTTATGGACACAGTAACATTAAACCACTTTGTAAGACTGCTATGCCAGGCCCCCCACCTCTACATAAACCACACTACAAGTTGCAAATATAACTTACTACAGGCTTATAAGGTCATAACCTCTGAAGGATGACGATCTATAATTCAACAATCGACGCTATATTCTTTGTATGAACTGTTAGCCAGTTAAAAGAACAATGGACACATCTTCCAAAGGCAAAACAAATACAAGCACCCACCTCATTAAGTTTAATTACCATTTTAAAATATGGATATGGACTCATCAGCTCCTCCCTGCTAACCTCTATTTATATATATTTTTAATTAAATATATATACAAGTCTGACTCAAAAAATTCCTTTTAAGTTTAAAAAATATATTCATATATTTATAAGGTGGATAAAGAAAATGAAAACATGACCACAAACTATCACACAAGAAAAAGTTAAAACTCTAACATTGGTAAGTTTATATATCAGATTCTAGCACTTGCTCTGACTGAAAAAAAGGTAGTCAAATCCTTTTGCACCTTAATCCAGATGTCTGGCTGCTTCAGACAGCGTTCTGACAGAATTGTTTCCTGGCTTTAGAGCTGGAGTCATTTCAGATGTCTTGGCGACTAATCAGATGCCATCATTCATCAAAAAGTTGCAGTGACAGGGCCAAGCCTGTCTTTACAAAATCTAGCAGGGTAAGATTGCATTGCAGTTGTACAGTGATTTGAAGCTCTAGGGGGTGTCGAATATGTCTGGCTGTCAGCCTCCTACATATATTTTATTACAGGATGGTAGCAAAGGTAAATAAATAGGTTTATTTAATATGTTACACTCCATAAATCCTAAAAAAATAAAGCTCAGATAAAACTGGAAAAATTAAGACAAATCCAAAAACACAGGCAAGGCAAGGGCTTGGAAATGTAAAGGAAAATCTAATTTTCATAGCTTGAAATATGTAGATGTCATTCATACTGCACAACAGCCCGGGTAAAGTATGCAATGATGTTGTGACCACTTTTTTGCTATAATCAAAGTCCTCACAGCTCATCACTACAACTGAAAATTTAGTGCAATCAGTAAGATTATCGCCTATCATCAGCAGTGGCTGATTAAAAGTGTGGCTTTCATCTTTATGAAAAACATGGCATTTGTGCAAGTAATTGGTCTGCCCAGAAGGATGGCCCACTCTGAGGTCATCCTTAGATGATCAGGTAATCGGTGCAAAACAAAAGTGTTCAACTCATGAATTAGAAAAGTCATGCACGTCTGATATCTGAAAATATATAATATATATAGAGATATAATAAACACATGACTATTTCCTCTGCTGGATTAACTGTAAAGTGCATCCAGCACCTCTCTACTTGTCAATGTCATCGCAGCTTCCAGACTTACTCGGGTATGAAATTAATTTACTTCACACCTTTTGGAGACTTCACATAAGATCAGTATCCATTGAGATGTGATGAGAAGATTTAGCCTAAAGCCGGAATCCATATAGCCTAAATGACTAACCACAGGGAGTGATAAAGTGCATTGTCCTGTGATAGTTAGACCAATTTCAACAGCAATGCAGTGTGCCTGAGGAAAGAGGTATTGGCTGTGTACGGCAGGTCTGTGAACTCAGCGGAACCAGTTATCAAGCCATAAGCAATGCAGTGAAAGTAATACCAAAGCATACATTTAACCTGTGTCTGCACTGTATTCCCATTGCTAAATTTGCATTTATCTCCTATGCTACATACCTGTGTAGGCCTACAGCATATCCCAGGTGGAAGATGGAGTATGACTGAGGTCACTGCTCTATTTTCAAAGCCTCCTGGGAAGCTTACAGCATATGCTCCCATACTGTCATTTAAGCTAGTTTATTTTAGCAGTGAAAAAGTAGGTGATGTTTGAAGTTAAGAAACAGATTTATTTTTAACAGCAATTTGAATGAAGTGGAGCAGACGGCAACACGAGATTGCTACGAGGGAGGTGACTATAATTAAAGTTACTATGCCAACTAAATGTCTTCATCTTTGCCCTCATCATATCCCTGCAGTGCACACAAACATAAAATAAGAAACAGAACATCAGTGATGTAGTAGCTCATCTACCTCAATTCAAATGTTTTGTAAAGGTCTAGTGTGAAATACAGAAAGAAAAGTGACACTTTTTCCTGTCATTGGTTGGATGTA
>VUQG01001894.1:10743-33717 GCA_015106755.1 Etia nguti | reverse complement strand
TTGGGTAAGACCTGCTTTTTTTAATTTTTCCAAAAGGCAACAGAATTGTTCACATTTTAAAGGATTCATCAATTTTCTCTCCAGGCTATAAGATGAATAAGTGCGTTGGGGCGATAGAAGAATTTGAATTCCTGCCGTTGAATTCTGGGAAGCATCTTCATGTGACCATTGCAGTAACAGGCTGGCTCTGCAGTGGTAAATACAGTAAGTATTGCTTCTGCTGTCTCGCCACAACCGCCTCCAGTTTCCAGTAATTAGGTGTGGGCAGTTGGAAAATCTATCCATGCATCAGTCCAGTTAGTTAACCGTTTACCCAGTTTGGGCTCGTGGAGGTGGTTGGGGTGAACCCTGTCCTAGCTGTCATAGGGCGAAATGCAGGGTACACCATGGACAGGTTACCAGTCCATCACAGGGCTAGCATAAAGAGACAGACAGACATACACATTTAAATTCAAACTCAACTTCATATAAAATATTATGTTAAGTAGGTTAATGGCTACAGAAGTTTTGGCGAATGGATTATAAGGACAACAGTATAAAGAGAGAAGACCGCCCTTTCCCCAATCACTTCCTCCACCTTATTTGGTGGGACACTCATGCTTTTCCCAGCCAGCTAAGAGATGTAATCTCTCGAGCCTGTCATGGGTCTGCCCCAGATTGTGATTGGAGTACAGTCTCTGTGCTCACCACCGTAGTGTTCCAGTCCAGAAGCACCGTGCGGGATCTCCATCCAACATTTTAGAGGCCAGTCAACCAAGACAGTCCCAAAACATCCAGAGCTTTAATGAACTCAGGGTGGATCTCATGCAACCCATCCATCAAGGACTTGTTTACCTCAATGACCTGGTACCCAGTGATGGGTTAGTCATCTTCAAAGTCTGCTTCCTCTATGGAAGACGTGACAGTGGGATTGGCGAGGATCCTCAAAGTATCCCTTCTATTGCCCGACTGTGTCATCAGTTGATGTCAGCAGGACCCTATCCCCACTTACACAGTGTTAGTAGAGCACTGCTCTCCACTCCCGAGTCACATAGTGACAGTTTGCCAGATTCACTTCAAGGCCCACCATTAGTATTGTTCCATAGCCCCGCTGTAAGCTTTTTTCATATAATTTTAAATATGTAAATATAAAAGATAATTTAATGCATTTTTAATATTGTAATTTGACTATGGTGTGACCTTTGAACAGTTAATCCTGCATAGTTTGTTTTCAGAGCACTGCATAAATTTAGCAGAATCGGTGCCAGGGCCAAATGCACAGTGGAGTAAAGAAACAGATTAACAAGCACGTCAGTCAAAGACATTTGCAACGATCTTTTTGCTAATAAACAAACATACATGGTAAACCCTAGCAAAGTTCTGCACGTAATGTTCTGAATCTATTCCAGCAGAGATTAAACAAACAAGCCACTTATGATGTGCTTTTACATAAAACAATGCAGCTGGATTCCTGCAGCTCCGTTCCATCACTAATACGTACGCTCTTTTTACTCAATTTAGAACCACCTACACATAAAACGCTACTTTCGGTTGCTCCCTTATTCACAAGGGGTTGCCACAGTGGGGAGGTCCGTAGGTTTGATCTGGCAGATTTTTTATTTTTATTTTTTTACACCGGATGCCCTCCCTGACGCAACCCCAAAGGGATTTGCGAACCACCTACACATAAAAAACAGCTAACAAAAATAAAAAAACAAATAAAAAAAAACACTTCAAATACAAGTGCAGCTTAGTCGATCACCTACAATAAACACAGCTGCTGTGTTTCAGGTTCGTTCCAGGCCCCGTGGTGCAGTTTGGGCGAGTGTGGGGAACAGTACTGCCTAGTGTGGGAGTCACGCTTCCTCAGGGATCTGGGCTCAGCCATGACGTCTCTCTTGGATGGGCTGGTCAGCATGGTGGCTCAGGAAGCCC
The DNA here is from genome assembly GCA_015106755.1 of Etia nguti. NCBI lineage: Eukaryota > Metazoa > Chordata > Actinopteri > Cichliformes > Cichlidae > Etia > Etia nguti. Next base: position 31,803 of record VUQG01001894.1, on the reverse strand, counting down.
TAAAATACACTGTGCTGTCAGGTAGGACCGCTTTGCAGGAAGCTCTTAGTCCTGATTTGTTGGCTTTGTACTTAGCTGATGTGAGCTGATAGGATGTGAGTAACCTTTGGAACCAGTAGTCATCCTTAACAGTTTCAACTGCTTTCTAACCATTCTCATCTTACTCTCTCAGGCATTGTGACGGCGTTGACGTGGCCTGCCTCTTTGCTGGCAGCGGCCAGCGTCATTGACAACCCCTGGTGTGTTTGTCTGAACCGTTCCGCCGAGGTGGGGAAACACCTGGCACAGGTTTTGAGAAGCCGACAGCAGGTAGCCTATTATTTTGTATCGTTGTTAATACACGCTTTACCGCAGTGTTACATAATTATTTGTCAGTCTTTAAGGTTTAGTTTCAAATCTTATCGCCACATCACTTCTAGCCTTTCATCTGCTCGATGCAGTAGAGTTTCAAAGCGCCAGAAGAAAGAAGTCTGTATGGCGTGCAGCAACGTGTGTGCGCTTCACCTGTGGTGCCTGTGTACACACTGTTCACCTTATTAGATTAACCAGGATGATTCTGTTATTCGCTCCACTTATTGCTTCTTTCATGTGCTTCTCTAAATTGTCTTTCTTTACTATGAACACGCCTGTGTTCACTAAACAGCAAGAAAATTAAAGCTACTCACCATTCCTTTCGTGTGTTTGAAGGGGAAGCGGCCCGTCAGCCTCATAGGTTTCAGTCTCGGAGCTCGAGTTATCTATTACTGCCTGCAGGAGCTCGCCAGTGACCAAGGTGCAAGACAATTAGATGGTGATGATGGATACATTTCTACTTTGTATCCTGCATTTTTCAGACTCTAAAAATTCATCTGTGTTGTTTCTGAATCCTCAGGTAGTGAAGGAGTAGTGGAGGATGTGGTCCTCCTGGGGGCCCCCGTAGATGGCTCTGAGAAGGCCTGGGAGAGAATGGCAAGAGTAGTAGCTGGAAAAATAGTAAATGGGTACTCCAGGTAAAGAAGAGCTCTTTCTTGAATTAAAAATCCAGAAATGAAACTTTTTTTTTTTTTTAACAGTAAATGCTTGCAGATACGTTATGTTTTTGTTGTAGTTATTATTTAGCCAGTGGGTGAGCTGAGACCATTTATTTTCCTCATGGAAGTTTGCAAACAACTGTCACAGCAGCAAGATTTATTTTTCAATGACTGCATGAATAAAGGACTCTCTGATCTACATACCTATCAGAGGGGACTGGCTCCTGGGGTTCTTGTATCGAAGTTCAGCTGCACAGCTGTCTGTTGCTGGCCTGCACCCAATCAACATCCAGGATCAGCGCATAATCAATGTGGATCTTTCCTCTGTGGTGAGTTAAAGCCTATGTTTGAAATCTGATGAAGTTCACCTTGGTAAATTAAAGCACAGCTGAAGGTGAAGGAACTGGAATTTTAAAGTATTCAAAGAGTAAGAAGAACCACACGCAGTGCATCGTCTCAAATTTGGTCTGTTAGGGGGTCAATTTGTGTTTTTGAAATTGTACAAGCAGCACCTGAATAATTCATGAGAGGGAAATGAAGTAGCTCATTCCTACATGGGAAGAAATTCAGACAAAAGATCTGTAGCTACTCTTCCATATTCATGTATGACATTTCAAAAGGAACATTGACTTTTGATTTTGTGATTTTGATTTCATTCCACATACTCATGGCGTCAGGTAGCTGTGCGTTTCTACATTTGCTTTTGCAAAGCCCTAATCCACAGCTTATATAAGCTTTGTCACATCAAACACAACACTGACCCTGTAAAGTTGTTGTACAAAACACTTGCTATTTACACATCAAGCAGATACAGAGTGAGCGTGAGTGTCGTCTCCTTTGACTCCTGATGAAACCATCTGGATGTTTAAGTGCAAAGCAAATACACCGCAGTGATCACCTGGGGACTGTTCAGGAAAACAGATTCACTGGAAACTCTGGGTTTTCTGCTTCTGAAAGAAGGCTAAATTAAACTCCATGTCTGCTCCTGGGGTGTGAGGCTTCAGACACACACAAGATACTGATCAATAACTTAATGTTGAGATTCAAACTTCAGTAAATGTAGTCTTCAAATTTAAATACAACATCTAAACATTCACATCAAAGGCAGACATCTCTTCCACTACTAATCCCTAAATTGATTATTCCTGGGTCTGACTCTGTCGTATCTTTTTGATTTCCATCTTGAGCTGCTGTTATCTGCATTTTGTCCCCATCAGAGTAATGGCTGAATGATTATGTCTAAAACTTCATAATTTCAAGTCTTATAAATGATGGCTTAGTTGATGACATGATTTTTTTTTTGTTTTAAATAAATGTCATGGTCTGCACTGGCATACAATTATATTTCTGGCCTTACCGGATTAAAATGGAGGCTCTGCTTTTTATTTACCAGTTGCCATGGTGACTCTTGCTCGCTGAGGTCTATTGTTGATCAGGGTGAACACGGTCAGATTTAATTGAAAAGTTTACCCTCTCAGATATAATGAACTCAGAGTTCAGGGTTAGAGTCAAGAGTTTTCAGCCTGTTAAACCTGCTATATGGAATACACCCCAGCTAGTCGCTAACTGTGTTCTGCTGTTACCCACATTGGAGTACTAGTACCATTAGGGGTACTTTGGAGTACAGCAGAGGATAAGGTTTCTTCATTGTCAGTATAAAAATATGTATCAGTAGTGGATCATTCATAAAACAACCGGACTCAGTAACTGTTGTAAGCTCTCAGCTTCAGTATCCAGTAACACGCTAGAATCACAAATCGGGATTTTTGTTAAAAACATGGCCGCAGCGGTTCTGCAAACACAAAGAAAGCAGTGATCCGCATACGTGTGTGAGGCCTTTTCTCTGTAATAACTGATCTGAGGAAAGCAAGAGAAACACTGTGCCTCATTTTATCATTGCAATTACTTGTCAAAAAACCCATATTTTTTTTACTAGATTTTAAAGCTCATGGGGTTGTAGTTTACACAATTGACTGTCAAGCAAAAGATCTCCAGTTTAATCAGAGGAGAGAAACAAATCCTGTTGGGGTTGCATCAGGAAAAGCACCCGGTGTTAAAAAGTCTGCCAAATCCAGATCATGTGGAGTTAACCACTGTGGCTTGTCAGTTAGTACTTGGCTGAAACAATAAATAAAGAGCTTACAGTAGTGAAAAAGAAACCTGAGAACCACTGTGCACTATGTATGACTGAGCTGGGGTATGAAACCACAATAATAAGTTAAAGGGGTCTTTTAGGAGTAGGGATTAAAGGAATAAGCAGAGCAAATTTGTTACACACAGGTATTCGAAACGATGAATCGCTGCAACTTTACATCTTATTTTTGGAAGAAACATTTATTTAATACGTAATACAAAAACTGAAGGTGTTCCAATAAGATTTAGGTTTCTGTAAGTGAGGCAGTACTATTAAATACTGTTTCATTAGCACATTAAAAGAAAGAGTTGTTTTGTTTAAATATAGCTGAAGTTTATGGAAAACAAGGCCCCCGCTGGTCTGTTTCACATCACACCAATGCCTTTCTACCAACATTCAAGTCAACACGACTTCATTCTCATCGTCTGTAGTAGCTCTGTTCAACCAAGTAAAGCATTAAAGGTTTCACATTTTACTCGAGTAAGGGTTTAAACCACAGCAGTAAAAAGATACCTGACATGTCTGAAGCACCATACAGCACATAGCCGGTCATGTAATGCAGAGAACAGGATAAATGCAATGTACAAAATAACACATTTGTGCCTAAATGTTTCTTTAAAAGAACTAAAAATATGTAGTATACGAACGAGATTTTAATCATGGATAATAACACTGTATTCCTGCCTCCTAGGTTAAAGGTCACTTGGACTACATGCGTCAGATGGACACCATCTTGGTAGCAGTAGGAGTTCCCACCAAAGAAGTGCCGGGAGCCTCTTTTGCAATTCCTCAATCTGTAACGGTCGCAAAGGGGACAGTGGACATAGCTGACCAAACCACCAATGAGCGACAAGCGGCCGAGACACAAAGCCACACTGACAAGCCTGAGATGCAACAAAGCAGAGATGCGAAAGAGTTGGCAGAAATGGAGGAGACTGCTGACGGTTGGGATATCCCTGATATTTCAGATCTGCTGGACTCATTAAACGATACAGAATCAGACAGCAAAATGTCACCGCGGAACAATTCACCTCGTATTTCAGACAAGAAGGCTCCTAATAACACAACGGCCACTGATCTGAATGCCCGGTGTGACGGCGTAGACAAGGACGACCTGGATAATGAACACATATCATGGAGCTGGGATGACACACACTGGACTACAGAGAACTCGCACAAGTGAAAGCGGCCAAACTTGTAAAGAGCATGTTACTGGACCGGCTGCTTCCTTGTAAAATCTTCTCAAGTTTGTTTGTTTGGATTTTTTTTTTTTCAAATTTTTGTCGCGTCAGAGCTTTGTTGGAGAAAATATTCATTCCATTCTCAACAAAGTGACATGCCAGAGACTGCACAAAAATCGACACACACACACATACGGCAGCTTCTAGTGAAAATCCCCTGAATGAACTGTTTAGTTTGACTGCTTAAACACGGGTTTAGATGTATTGATTGAATGATAATTTCGATTGTTGTAGATAACTTTTTTTTATAAAAATGTAAATATGGTCATAATTTATTTCGCAAATGTGCTATGAGCATTAAAAACCAGTCATGTTTTGTGTGTTTCAGGTTGAAGTAGATTTCTGTTGGCTTGGTTTCTGGATATTATAGATAGAATCATTACACATTGCAAATATGTCTTCTTTCCGAGCCTCTTTTCCTGTCCTGTTCTATATGACTCTCATAGCAGTGCTTCACAGCTTACTATAGAATTGCATTCTCCACTGGCACTAATAATTGAAAATACTTTTGACCCTGACACTGGCTAAGAGAGCGAGTAGACCTTACAGAATGTGAGCATAAAATAAATAGATTCTTTTTTAATACTTCTTCAGCCCAAGCCTCACAGTGAATAAGTCAGATTGTTACTAGTTGTCAGTACTTTTCCACTGTAAACCCTGATATACCCTATAAGCAGCTTTAAGTGCTATTCAGTCCAGAGTGTCAACCTGGTTGGGGAGAAGGAGAGGCAACTCAAGCCCAGCGTGCTCGGCATCCAGCAGATTGACAGCATCAGTGGCGGTGGCGGGCGGGTGCGTGGGGTCAGAAGCCAGAGGTGAGGGTGGGTTGCTGGCAATGTTGGGCTCTCCTGAGTTACGCAGAGAGAGAGAGAGCGCAGGTGAGGGTCTTCGGGGCGACCGCGAAGAACAGCAGGGCAGCAGCTTTCCCAGAGCTCGCTTGAAGTCTCTCATGAACAGCGGGTAGATGATCGGGTTGATCGTACTGTTGCAGTAGCCCAGCCAGGTTATGGCGTCAAAGAGCGCAAGGGGCACGCACTCACACACTGCCTGGATGAAGATGGTGACAAGGCAATCTAGGCGTTAGGGTTTAACAACTTAACATAAGGGAAAGTGTAAAAAAGGTAAACAAACGAATAAAACATAAATGGAGAAAATAAATAACGCAAATATGCACTGCCACATGCTGGAACTAGTGCAAAATTGTACTGATAAAAGATTCATTTATCTGTTAAATCCACCAGTACAGCCAGATTGTGCATAAATATAAGAACTAATTAGTAAAACATCTTGAAAAAACTAATCTTCAAAGTAAAGGTAATCTTAGTATGTTTTCATATCATGCACAGATGTGTGCACAGACATTTGCAAAGATGATAATGCATCAACAAACATTACAATGTAACACAAAGCCAAGGAAGTATAAGACTATAAATGTGTACAATGGGCAGTTATTGATAATATTAATGAAATAACAAGCTTGTGTATTAGATTTATTACATTATAACATCTATTGAATGTTTATTAAACAAGCACATTTTTGCCAAGCTGTATATTTTTTATTGACCTAATTTATAGCCCACATTTATTTGTTTGTTTCCTCACACAATTATGAAATTAATGAAATAAAATTAATGAAAGTTACATTTACATAGAAAATAAACATAAAGTAAATTAATAATACATCCACACACATACACGTGTATTGCATATACATTTTTTCAAGAGATGTAATTAATTCATTTAATTGAAAATGCAAATTCTTGTATTTTACCCTAAAAACACTCTACGTGTGCAGCCCTGTATGTATGATTTATTCATTCTGAGAAGTCGGTACATAGATGCATCTTTTTTTTTTCTGTGTCTGACTGTTAAGAACACTGATCTTGAAAATAACCAGTAGGTTTGGAGAGCGACAGTGAAGAAGGGGACAGCTGTTAGAGGAGAGCTTCCAATACTATCAAGATGAGACAGGGAGGCGGTGGGAATGGGACAGAAATGGGGGGGGGAGTTCGTTTCACACACCACATTGAGTGCGAAAAAGAAAGGAGAGCGCAGGCACAGTCAAGTCTCTGTGCTCTGTGTTATGCAGGGGAGAAGTGAGAGGGCACAGATGGGAAATCAAAATGACTGGATCACTGAAAGCTTGAAAAAAACAGAACAAGTGTCATTACCAATTTAGATTAAGCTGTTTTCTGACATTCGTTTACTCTCGGCGAGGTTTTTCGGGGTCCTCCTTGTTTGTTTGCTGAGTAATAAGTGTGTATGTTCATTCAGTCTAATCAGATCAAAATCACTTTGAAAAGAGTAGCAATTAAAAATGGTACTTTGGTGGGTTGTTTTCGAGGCTTTAGGAATGAGTCAGCCACACAAAGCTGAAATGCCAATCTATTTCCTCGTTAGATAGCCTGGCAAGGCTGTGACGCCAAGGCTGGCCAATACAAAAATAGATCGGTATCCAAGTGTTTTTTTTTCTCTTTTTTTCTTCTTTTTTTCATGTATTTCACACTCTTTTTGTGCCCACCATGCTTATAAATTTGTGAGAGTACCTCTGAATCACTGAGATAGATTCACTGAGTCTTAATAAAGACTAAGATGCTGAGGGATGTTGCATATATGTGAAGCCAACGTGGATTGAATGAAATTATTTTTCTTTTCTAGCTCATCTGATCACAAAACACGTAATAATTCCTTTTCATATGTTTATGTAGCAACTGTATTTTTTTCCTCTATGACATCTCTGTGTCATCAGTGTTGGAGACAGCCTCTGGTACTCCTACTGACCTGAGCCATGTTGGTGATGAAGAAAGGCAGCCAAGCACTGAAGAAGAGTCCCAAGAGGACTCCCAGAGTCAGACTGGCCTTGAGTGCCCTCCGACCCTGCCTGTGAGCCAGGCGACGCTCGCTGTTCACTGACGGCTGCGGACAGGTGGGTATAATAGAGAGCCTTAATCTCAACAAGCACTGATATCATGCAAATCCTCTTTGGCACGAATTATTCAAATCCATTTGGACTCCTTTCACAGTTTGTGCAAAAGTCTTGAGCCACCTCTCATTTTTTTTAAAATATTTTTTTCTTAAAACACAGCCAATATGTGCGCTAATTTATTGAAAAGTGCCAACATGCATGAAAATAATATATAAGGCAAAATTCTGATTAGCTTGAAAGTCAGTATTTGATATGTCAATCTTTATTCTTTAACACAGCCTGAACTTTCTAAGCCAAGCTTTCTCCAGGCTTCTTGAAGGACAATCAAAGTTCTGCTTTCCATGTTGCTGTCCTTCTCTCTCTGGATGATCCCACACTGCTGCAATAATGTTGAGGTCCGGGCTCTGGGGAGGCCAATCTATGACTGATAGTGTTCCATTGTGTGTTTTTCTATCCAGGTATGCTTTTACTGCAATGGTAGTGTGTTTGGGATCACTGTCATGCTGATGTTATTGCATGGTGGAACAAAATCTGACAGCACATTTCTACATTCATTATTCCATCAGTGTTGACAAAGTATCCAACACCACTGGATAAAATGTAGCACCAAACCATGACAGAGCCTCCACCGTGTTTTACAGATGACTGGAGACACTCACTGTTCTACCTCTCTCCTGACTTTCTTTGGACTCGTCACTCCATTACATCTGTTGCTACTGATTTAAGTTGCTTAACAAACAAAATTGCATTCCTAAAAATGGTAAGGCACGACAACTAGACTGAAAATGAGTGAAAAAGGGGACCAATGTCCAAAGAAAAACTTTGAAAGTCCTTAAGAAAGCCTGGAGAAAGTCTGGCTCCTTGGAAGCAAATGATAAAGAATTGAGTGCTGGCTCAAGACGTTTGCACAGCATTGTATTTGTTTGATTACTGGTTTTGCTTGAGTTCTTCCTTTTTGTCAGAGTTTGGGGAAACATGTTTATTCACTTCATCTTAAGAATACTGTATACTGTACTGTTGTTTCAGTCATTTCAAACTGATGCTGTGTAGCTAAATATCATCGAGCTCCTCAGAAGTTTGCATCGAAGAGCTGGAACAAGCTGATACATGATATGGAGGATACGATGAAGACGCTGATTTTAAAGCTGTTCAGTGGGATTAAATGAGGAAACTTAAATTCATGCAGAACTGAGTGTTTGGATTGGTCGTGTGTATGTGCGTGGTTTTACTGTAGGAAAAGGAGACAGTCTATGTGGCTGTGATCCTTGCAGCACATCTGACACACAGTCTATACCTTAATCGCCAACGTTATTTCTGGGCATTTACACCTTGCTTGCCTACAGCAGGCTTGACGCCTTGCTCCTTCCACCTGGGTCGCTACCATTTCTTCATTTTCTGGCTTGAATGAGCTAAAGACCAAACTTGTTTTCAGTTCATTTACTATCTGGAGAATTATTTTTAACACTGTGTATTTCCTCTCTTCTTTTTCACAGTTTTAATTTCATGAAAGACATAGCCAGTATAAATCAAATAAATCAAGGACACGTTTGAGCTGCATTCCTTCCATTGATTTGAATCCTGCTCTCTAAATGCACACATTCAAGGACACTTTCCACATCTTAGCAACAGCCTCTAACATCACCACAAAGTCCTTACTATGCCGAGAGATTTTCTTGTCAATAGATTCATTGGTAAGGTTTTAGGCTTACCAATAGACTTTAGGAGTCCCATAATAATAATAATAATCTGAACCGTAATTATTAATATTTCTAATAGCTACAGGATATTAAACCTGGTAATGAATTTCAGTAGTATGATTTTAAGGAAATAGCATTAGACACATGCACAAAGAGCAGTGGGAAAAAATTTGAAGGAAAAAGCAGCTTTTCCACTCAGAAAACCAACCTTTTCAGTGCCTCATCTCATTCATCCTTTTCTATGCTTTTTGTTATTATTTGGGTCAGCAGTAATACACTAACAGCCTTCGCTCTGTTACGTTTAACTGTTTGGTGTCTCTTTTCTTACCGGCATGTTTTGTGACACAGGAGGCTCCAAATGGCTGCAGTCATCTCCGTCCTGCTGAGCTTGCCCTGCTGCAATGCCCGGCGAAGGAGGCCGGGAGGGTTCTCCGAGAGAAGGGTGCGGGTGAGGCGGGTGGCTCAGCGCCGCCACCCTCTTCGCCTGCCTGCGTGCCACCAGAAGGATCCGGCAGTAGGTGAAACAAATGGCACTGGAGGGCAGAAAGAAGGTGAGCACAGATGCCACCAGAGCAAAGGGCAGGGTCACCCGCAGACGGCACTGGAAGGAAAGGCCACCTGAAGGTGACAGCTGAAAGTAGGATTCTGGGTACAGTTTGTCAGAGTAGGAGCTGATGTTGCCAATGCTGACTCCAAGAACAGATGAGTGTCCGCTCCTGTGGCCCAAGCTGTGCCATTTCATCTGAATGGGCAGGAAGGAAGTCAATGCTGCCAGCCCCCAAGCAGCCCCTACAAGGATTAACGCCCGAGGCGGGGTCATCCTCTGCTTGTAGCGCAGGGGCGAGATGATGAAGAGGTACCGGTCCAGGCTGATCACGCACAGGTTCAGGATGGACGCGCTGCAGCACATCACGTCAAAGCAAAGCCAAACCGGGCAAAATGCAGGCCACAGCACCCAGGCCCCGCACAGAACATTGAGCATAGCTGGGGGCATGACCACCAATGCCACCATTAGGTCGGAGAAGAACAGAGACACCAGGAAGCAGTTTGAGGTGCAGCGCAGAGAGCGATGGGCAAACACCAACGCAATGAGCAACATGTTGCCACAGACGGTCATGAGGATGATGACGGTCAGCATAAAAGCTAACAACCAAGGGCCGCTGCCGGTGATGTTCCAGGCACTGGTGCTGGTGGAGCTGCCGTTGTAGCTTCCTAAGGTGCCAGACAAGTGAGAGTCAGCCATGGTGCCTGCTGGCAGAAATCAGTGAATCAGCTCTTCAGGCAGCACTAGATGTTACAGACCTTAAGCAGTTCTCCTTTGCAGCAAAAGCTCACACTTCAGGGACATTGTTGAATGGAAAGCCACTGAGGTCTTGTGCTGAGAAATCAGGGTTAACTGAACCGTTCTCCATGGATAAGAATCTCCATCCAGGAATACATCCAGGTGTCCTGGACTTACTTCCACAGCCACCAAAATAGTGCTCCAAATCCCCAGCACAGTTTCACTCATCTCTCCATCCTGGCCAGTGTGTCCCTGCCTCATCCACAGCTAAGAGCCAAAATGAGCCATTCGATAGCTGACAAGAGGGTTTCGAAGCAGCATGTCACAATGATGACAGGCTCCGGAGGAGGGCACAAAAACAGAAAAGCCTTGAATCGGCATATGAGAGCAGGCTCACTGAATATGAAGAGAACAAGGATCAATGCTCAAAATTATACCTCACCTCACAGAAGTGGATCTGTTCGGCTCCCCAGCAAGTCCTTTGCCGAGCCGGAGCTCTGCTGCCTTACACAAGTCCGTTTTATTCTGGGAAACACAGCAAGGCAGCAAAAAGCAACAGAAATTTGTGCAGCAGTCATTTGTAAGCACCGCTCTGTTCACGAGTGCTCTACAGGTATCACGGCCATGTAACGCTCAGTCTTGTTAATCCCTGTGTCGGCCACTCCAGCGTGCCTCCCAGCTTGAGCGCACAGCTACTGAGAAGGAGCGTGTCAGAGCATTGAGCTGTTAATGCATAACCATGCACAATCACAGCCAAGATATGCTAATTCTACATCATAGGAACTAGTGTGGGTGTTTTGTTTTGTTTTTCTCCCTTGTTTGGACATGGTGTTTTTAACTACTCTGGAACAACAATTTTAAAAATGTCCGTTACGCCTGTGAAAAGTACATTTCACCCTCTTGGTTTTCTTTTTCTCTCGTATGCACTATATACAAATATTGTGACCGTACTCTTAGGGGCAATACACAACCCCCCCCCACCACCACAGCCACCACCAAAGTGTTTAATTATCAGCCTTAGTTACAAGTTACTTTGCAGTGATTGTAGAACAGCTTACAAGCTGCAGTGTTACAAAGTCATCCATCATTTATAGGGTAATGACTATTTAAAAACAATAAAACATGGATCAGCTGTATTTGAATGATAACACTGATAGCATTTTAATTTGCCAGGTTCTCAGTAATGCATTGTAATATTTTAGCAGGTTTTTTTTGGTGAGTTATAAATTTTACCATTAGTGAAGAAATTCCCTACTAGATAAAAACAGTCATTTTATGTCATCTTGTTATTCTCAATGCACAGAGATAACGTGACAACCCCAGAATCCTTCATTTCCTAACAGGAACATTTGAATAGCTAAAAGGATAAAAGATTAAATCCAATGCCTTTCTACCTTACGGGACTGCCTTTACATCACTGCCCCGGCCTTCTCCTCTGAGAGATTTCAGAAAAATTACTTCAACCACCTTTTTCAAAGCTGCATTAACACTTGACTCCTAACGCCCTACCCCTCCTCAAGTGTCATTATTACTCCTCAGAGTGTATGAAGTATAATCTAGCTGATGTAACATATCACACAATCCTCATCTTTGTACCACTTGGTTAAATTACAGTTACATACCTTACAAAGCATGTATGGAACAGCTCATCATTAACCCACAACTCTTTTTTAATATATTTTTTTATTAAATAAACACAGACCGTCCCGATCGTGCATATACAAATCATACAGTCATACAAGGAAGGATGTCAACAGGGAGACAAGAGTCTGACTGTAGAACAGTGCAAATGGTGACGCACCCATAATCAAAACAAAAACAAACACTTTGGGAAAAAAAAAAGACAGTCCCTTGGTGACGTGCAGTTATTGCTCCTGTTGAAGAAAACAGAGACAGGTTTCATGAATTTTCATTTACATAACCAGTGATACAGGGTTGTTATTGAAAGTTAGAAGTGGGGAATCAATTCCTTAAATTGCTTTAGTTTTAGTGGTCTTATCTTTTTCTCTAGAAAAAATATAAATAAATTCAGTAGTTTAATATATAAGTCAGAGACTGAAATTATGCCAGCATTATACACAGTTCAGACTTTATGAAATCTACTGCAATTTCTAACAATTTATTCATTTTTTCCCATGGACAAACCAACCTTATCGCTTCTTTGGACCATATAATGTGACCTCAGGTTATTCTGACAATTGGCATACGCCATGCCGAGTCCTGCTCCCGAGCCAAGTGAAATTGGCCATGTGTGCCCTATAATTGAGAAAGATGCTTTCGATTCTTCTCAAACACTCAAGTACTTCACAGCATGATTAAAAACAGATCAGAGATGGTGCGCTACAGCCTTTTCACCCGCTCGTAATTACCTCAATTATTAACATGCTTCTTTAAAAGCTTTTTGTGCCACTGCTGTTTTTTGTAACAAAGTCACATCATTTTCCTACATGTAAAATCTGAAATGACTATTGTCTGTGGACAAAAAAATAATAAATCTCATCTGTTTGCAGTAAAAGACAGTCATATGTATGCGTTACTGCAGCCCTGCTTTTCTTTTCTCAAGGACTTCTGAGCAAAATGATCTGTTCAAGATTCAGTAAAGCAATTAAACTACTTACGTTTGAAGAACAGAACTGAAAACACAATGCCTAACCCCAGACCAGTGCCTGAAAGACAGGGGGAAAAAACAGCTGTTAAAGTAGACCTGTAACTATATTAGTTATACAGCTACTTTGTAATGCTTTTATATTTGGTGTATATGGTGTCTTCTGCTGCCTTTGATTAATGTACTTTTAGCATGTGTTCAAAATTTTTCATGCAGCCATACGACAGTCTTTTTATTCATTTATTATGAACTACATCATATGGGGTATGATTCTTTGATCTACGCTGTATGATTGGTTTTAGAACAATAATTTTCCCACTTTTTCTGGAAAATTGGTAAAAAAAAATAAAAAATTCATGTTATCTTAATACAGAGCCTCTTTATAATAAAGTGGGCCCTCTTGGTGTAAAACCACCGATGCTTCACCGCACCAAACTCCATTCAAATATGCATCAGTTTATGGATCTTTGCTTCCTAGCAGTAAGTGCATGGCCCTGTTATGTTAGACACCCATAGCCAGGACCATCTCCGGTCCTGGCTATGGGTGAATCTTAGGTCACACCTTATTTTACTAGATTATACAACTTTTCCCCTACTACCTGCCGCGTGTTTCTGGTTTACTCTTTTCGTTCTGGAAAAACGAAAAGATTAAGCGAAACAGCAGAATAGCTCAAATGTAAATAACATAAACCACTGGTTCTGTTTTATATATATGCCGAATTAAGAAGGGAACCGAAATATCTTGTAAAATGCTTTAAGTTATACACTAGAAGACGTGTACGTTTTAATCAACTTTTAAGAATTAGGTTGACATTTTCTTAGTAGCGTTTGCACTGGGCTAAGGGAAACACATAAAAATGAGCGAGAACATTAAAGGCCAAATATCTTGAGGCTTTAATAAAATGACAGAGTATATCCAATCGTAACTGTATGTATTCAAAATAAACAAAGCATGAAAAAATGACTGGTCATTCAGTTGTCCTTTACAAGCCCTTATGGCTAGCGAGTTAGCCTATCGCCCAGTCAATGACAGCTGTGGACTTCAGTATAAACTGCTTCTTATATGGCCCTTGTTTTGGTACAGGACAATGTCGTTACCATTGAGAAACTGAAGCATATTTACCTAATTTAATGGCACCGTCTGCTAAGCATCGGTCCCACTTTTTCCCCAGCTCCTTCTCAGACATACTGAACATTAGCTCGTGACAGGCTAGAAGTAGCAAATACACCTCTGCGTGATGCTTTCACGTGTAGTCGGAAATACAACCCTACAGTTACGACTTAAACGTAGAAGAATCAAAGACAACACTGAAAGCTTTAAGATTTTACAAATGATTAGTTTAAAGATTCACCATTTACCGCCTTGGTGTTATTGACAGAATTTATGTTAAGGAGGAAACATTTAAAAAACTAAAGAAAACCCGGTAGCGTCTTTTCAATTGAAAGCAGCATTGAAACTTTCGCAAACCTCGCGATAGCTTATGCCCCAACAACTGAATGCCGCCATCTTGCGGTAAAGAAGGGATTATCCCAAACAAGTCACTTTCATCCATACAATATTCAGTACGCTGCGCAGTAAGAAAGTTTGGAAAAAAGAAAACAAAAAACAAAACCAGGCACGATGTTATGTATAGCAAACTTTCTGAGTTTAATTTGACACAAATCAGTACACTGTCATGAAGTCATCTAACATGATTTCCTAAGACGACAAAATACAGTTTCTGACAACATACAGTGCACAAACGTGGTATCCATTACACAAAATAACTTGGCATGTTTGAAAGTGTTCTCACTAATAAAGATGTGCCATTAGCTGGTACGCCATACTCTGAATCTGCAAACTGTACAACTTGTGTCTAACACACAAAATTAGGGTACCAAAACATGAAAACCATGTTATATACCGAGACTATCAAACGTATCAAACCCAAAACATCAAAACAACATACAAAGGTTCCACTGCTACTCCTCAGCAGGCAAAGTGTAAAACAGCCAAAAGTTATCTTATTGGCAGCAAGCACAGCCTCTTATACGGTGTGGACTACAAGTTGGCTTCTTAATAGATTTCAAGTGAACTCAAAGGAGGGCTGGTTTTGGGTGCTTTACTCAATGTGAAAGTTTGTGTGTGTGAACA
Organism: Etia nguti; assembly: GCA_015106755.1. Taxonomy (NCBI): domain Eukaryota; kingdom Metazoa; phylum Chordata; class Actinopteri; order Cichliformes; family Cichlidae; genus Etia; species Etia nguti. The sequence goes on along the minus strand of VUQG01001894.1, from coordinate 16,774 downwards.
GCAAAGGGACACCAAAGAGGTAGAAACTGTATCCTTGGAAAATAAAAGCGTCTTTGGCTAAAAACTAAAGAAATCCCCTTTGCTTTTACTGCCTTTGCTGCAGTACATGTGTGTGTGTGGCGAGTGATGACCTCATGCTGGACTGCATTTCATTATATGTAAAAAAATATAATTAAAATAACAATATCTATAATGTGGTGGTGAACACAGGTGAAGACGCGATCAGCCCCATCTGCTCATCCTGCAGAACTTCATCCCAGCTGTACTTCGGGTCACTCAGTGGACCCTGGCCGAGGAGACTCTTCCCCATCTTCTGCTGCTAGTGACTGGCTAGTTGTCTTCACAGAGCTCTTGCTGATTTCCAGGAGATCGCGCAGCTCCTTGTTCTCAATCTGAAGGTAGAAAAAAATATTCAAAGTAACTTTTGAAGTTAAATATCTCTTCTTTATAACATGCATGCATACATTCTGCTTCCTCATGCATGCAGGCTTTGATTGTGGAATGAAAATTGTGACGAATGCATAGCATCTTCTCCTTTAAATAGTGTTTCTGTCATTTGTGATAAACTAAAGACTTTTTTTTTGCACTTTGGCAGTGTTGTTGAAGCAGATAACCAAAGCAAATACAGACAAGTGAAAAAGAAAGTACACCCTCTTTTATTTCTCAGGTTTTATCAATAGGACCTAATAAGAAAAAAAAAATCATCAGTTCCTTACCAGGTACTAAATTATTTAAATCTAGCCCCAGATGACAATAAAACATGACAGATTACACCATGTCATTATTTACTCAATAAAAAGAAGTATCATGTAAAAACTTCTGTACGACTTTATCCGTCCATCATTATTAACTTTGGTCATTGCAATGTTGCTTCAACACACTGAGGATCACGAACATTCGATACGGTCCCACCAGAGCGTTCCAGCTGCGTGGAGGTTTGGACCTCGACTGAAACACTGCAAAGCTGTGATCTCCTTTTTCAGCCATTGTTCTGTAGATTTGCTGCTGTGCTTGGGATCATTGTCCTGCTTCATGAGTCAGTTGCAGCCAAGCTTTAGCTGTCAGACAGACTTCCCTCACATTTGACTCTAGAATACTTTGGTACACAGAGGGATTTTTGGTTGATTCAAAGACTTGACGGTGCTCAGGTGCTGTGGCTACAAAACACGCCCTAAATTATCAGAGCTCCTCCAGTGTGTTTGACAGTTTTCACTGAATGTGCCGCTGTGTATTACGGTTTGAAGCCTTCAGATGCACTGTGTCATTGTGTCCATGTATAACTGCATTTCTCACCTCTAGCTGAGCAAGCCTCTCTCGAACACAGCAATAGTGCTTATCATCCACCTGCACTGCTCTTCTCATCACCTGACCCATCTCGCATATCCGCTCCACTTGGCTCTGCACTTCCTGGAGAAGAGTCGGAAATCAAGGGTGTTGTTGTTTTTTTTAATTTGTGTGTCTATTTATTTGGAATCATAGCCCATTAAACGTGTGAGTAAATTAAAGAAATGGAGAGCTGATGTACTTTGGCATGGTCCTCGTGGAGGCTGAGCACGGGTTTGGTGTCCAGCTCCTTCTTTGCCATCATCAGCTGGAGCACGTGCTTGCGATACCGACACATGATCAACTCGAGCGCGTACTGATGTTCTTCAAGAGAGAGCCATAGTTCTACAAACGCATTGATAGTAATGAATAAATTGTTAACACTGGTATATAAAACCACCAAGTCAGTCAGCAGAATCTTTTTTTTTTTTTTTAACCTTTATTCTCCCGCTGAAGTTCCTTGATTTGAGTGTTTTCCTGAGTCAGAAGGACATGAGGTTTGTATTTCGTGAGCTCTTGTATCTCTGAACTGTCATCTGTGTGCTGAGAAAAGAGCAGAGAAGAAACATTTAAGGAAGACTTAGCGAACGCATATTACGAGAGCATACACTAGATACGCGAAACTCGCTTTGTAGTACAGATCACTGTTTAACCAGTTCTATGTAGTTTACCTTGTCTGGCAGAGCATTTCCCACCTCTCTCATGCCATGAACTCTCTGATTTAGGGCCTCGGACTGCTCTATCAGTCCCTCGGCGGCTGTATCGTGCTCTTTTAGCCTCTCGAGAAGGGTCCGAGTATCGGCCAGCACTTTTTCTAAAGTGCAGGCCATTTACTGGAAAGTGACAACTCTTTTTTTTTAAGCTACGAAAAAAAGCTACTACAAAACTAGCCAGTCAAGCGAAAACAACTCTCAGCGGTTGCTTACCTGGGCTACATAACCTTAGCCGAAGCAGCTCGGTGCCATTATAGCAACATATATATCCTTACTCTTTCGCTACCTAACTAATGTTGTGTCGGCATACAGGCCAAGTACCAGATACACAAATCAAAATATTACTACATTACTAGAATATTACTACTTCAGAAGCTGACGTTTCCGTGTAAAACTAAACTGTTAGCGACACTTCCTTCTTCTTCCTCTTCTTCTTCTCCTTTTGGCGAATTGTCAAACTAATGTTGAGTCGCCACCTACTGGGGTGGAGTGCGGTGTAGAAGTTTACCCCAAAAGCGGGGTAAATAGCTGAACCCATCAAGCCTTTTTGTCTTTAAAATACCTTTACCTAACGCAACAGCGTCTTATTCAAAAAAAAAAAGAAAGAAAAGAAAACAGGATATTTTTTCTTCACTGGTCAACAGTTGTATGTTAAACAAATGAACAACAACAACAATTTGAGCATATGTTTAAAAGTTATCAGCAGTTCAAGTGTTTTAAATAAACGTAAAACACTTACAGCGCTGAAAAACATATTAGCATCGGGTAATTTCAAAGTGAGTGAAGGGTTGAGTTGAGTTGATGCATTATGTCACATTTTCCTATGTTGGGTTTTCGTGCAACGTGTAGTCTCAGAAACTCTCCTGTATGGGGAGAAAACTCAGTTATGGTGACACCTATTAAGTTTAGTTATCTACTAAATGGCATGATAGTTATTACTTACTCATTAATCAATTGATTATTGAATTTATGTAACTCTACTAGATTACTCTTACATATCTGTTTTCCAGTCTAGACAGCGAGGTATATAACATGTTAACATTACTATAACGCAAATGGCTCCCATGTCCCTTTGCGGCACATAGGCGGTTTCTTATCAGCGTCTCTCGTAGCCACTCTTCGCTTTAGGATCTTTGGTCTACCTAGTATCGTCAAATATCGCGGTAGCCGCCTCCCTATCTCTACGCAATGTGCCGTGCTGCTTCTAGCGGCGCTGGTGACAGTGCTGAAAGCTGTTGGGGTGAGTTTTTTATATTTTATCCCTTTTAGCAGAAAAATTTAAGCGTGTATTTGTAGTATATCAATAATAGGTTTTCTTTTTTGGTCAGTGGGTACTTGGAGGTGAATTGGTGATTCAGCGCTTAGTCATACGCACAGTTCGGGCCTGGGTGGGGGCTGCCTTGTTACAGCTCCACATAAATCACGCAAGGGCCGAGTACAACGGCATGCTAGCTAACTATAGTCGCTACTAGCTACTTAGCATTGCCAATGGCCTAGTTATACTGTCGAAGGTATAAATAAACAGGCGCGTGATGTTTTTTCTAAGACGTATTAGAGTTTGTTAAAGAAGCAGCACGTGTGTAAAATGGATGTGGTGTACTTCAGAGACAACGATGGCATTTAAATTGAATTAAACACGAGGGTTGTATCTAGCTTCTTTGTTGTTCCGTCCTCGTGCAGTTAACGCCGATAACGTTATTATTCCGTTATCGACGTAAAAATTTAATAAACTGGGTGTCTATATTTAACGTTGTTCGTGATTGGCAAGAAGTTAAAATTAACATAATTATAAGTACTTTTTATTTCTTTTTTTTTTTTTAAAGAACTGTCCTGATGTCGGCAGTCACTTTATCATTGTCTGTTCTTAGCTCTATTGTCCGTTTAGCCGAAATAGCCCGTGTTGCAGGTTAGCGTGTGATACGATCCAGTTCTACAAAACATCTACCTTATTATATGATTGATGGTTAAAAATCACTTTATAATTAGGCCCAGTTAAATTCATACATACTAAGTCTGTATTTGACTGATTGGCGAAACCACATTAAACATTAATGTGAAAGAGAAGTCGAAATGCTATCTCTATTTACAATTAACGTGGAATCGTTGCTTGATTACATTAGCAAACTTTCTGTTCAAGGACTCAAAGCTGCACAGGATTTGAGTCCTCGGGTAATTACAAAAGAACTGAATGCGTTTTAGTTAAAGAAATTCGTCATCATTAACTTAAGTGTTGCTAAAGCCAGTGGAGTAGTAGCTGTTTACGACGATTAGCATCGGCGAAATGTTAATCTGCCAGGTTTTGTTTGTCCACGCAAGGTCAATAAGACATCCTTAAATATGATTGCTCGGGTTACTTTGCTTAATTAGCAAAAAAGAACTAAAGTAACGAAGCTTTAACGAACTATATTTTAGTTTGTCGTATGTTTTGAAATCGACTGGTTAGACGTGCCGTTCGCGATGGCGTCGCATACCGCAACGTGTTGGATCAGGCCATGTTGGCTGTTCCAGCTGAGGATAGCGGATTGCTGAGAAGTCACATGGTGGTTCCTATCGGGGCGGTTGTTTTGTTGCCCCAGAGAAAAGACTGTCGTTTAATAAATGTCCAATCATAAGACCTGTCTTTCCTACTCGTGTTGTTAAATAACAAATAACCCAAACTGTAGGTTTGATCCCAATTTAAAAAAATAAACAAACAAACAAAAACATGGTTAAAACGGCCGGTCGCTGCTAGTTGTGTCGTGAGTGGATCTTTTTTTTTTCTCTTTTCGTTTCCTGCGGAATAAAAAGCAGAAAAATGGGGAGAAAGTAGATGCCACAGAAGCTGTCCTCGGTTCCGGCTCATAACCTTTAATACACTTACGCAGTCAACCTTGTAGCAATCACACTTGAGCCTTTTAACAACTTCATATTCAAACCTAGTGGGATGTAAGAAGGGAGACATTGCGACATAGTCACAGCAGAATAGATATCATGTGTCCTCGGTTGGCTCAGCTATCTTGTTTTCAGAGCAGGGTATTTAGGTCAACAACATCCTGCTCTGGTGTGCTGTATGCTACTTTGAGTTTCTGGCAAAAATGTTTTTTGGGGGGGAATCATACACTCGTTACAATGCTTTGTTTGATTGCCAGATTAGCCCCTCTGAAAATGTGTACAGTGGTGTGCATGCAGAACAGCTGGGGGGCTGAATGATGAAACAGAGGGCCTTAGTCTGAAATGTTGCCATAAATAACATAGCCTGAACTGAAGGTATGCACAAGGACTTGTTGATCCACAGTACTTGTCAGCTGCCTAGCATTGTATCTAGAGGTGCGGGTAAAGAATCAAATGTTCCCCAAAAACTTAAGGCCGCTGGTGCTTGGGGTTTTTACTTGTTTTCATGTGACAGAATAGTCCTATTAGCCGACAGTGTAATTAAATTTCTCTGCCTCACTCCAGACTCATGGAGCCCTTGGGCCATTTTGTATTTAACCTAAATTTAGATCTGTAGAGTTGGTGATAATTTTCATCTAACCAGATCTTTTTTTCTTTTTTTTCCCCCCCCCTTCAAACAGTATGAAGTGAAACCGAACTGAATTTTTGTACCATCCGCAACTGCTTCAAGTTCAGATCAAATCAAAGAAACTGAAGACAAACCTCCCAAAACAAAGTCAACACTGAAGAAGCGTGGATGAAAAAGGATCACTTCAAGGATTTAAAACGCAAGAAGTAACCAAATCCTGAAACGACCAAAGAATACGCACATCAGCCCAACTGCAAAGTGGAAGAGAAGCAAACTTGCGCCCAAGCATATTCTGAGAAGACCATAGTTGATCTGAAACCAGAAGTTTGTGCCTACTCAACAGCTTTGACAAAGCACACGTCCCAACGCTGCTCCTAGCCCTCCTCATCCTCACTACACCGCCGACTCACCACCGGGGTGTGGAGTGGGCTGCTATCTGCTAGTTGTTGTTGTTGGTTTTTGTTTTTTGTTTTTTTCCCACCCCCATAGCTCTCTT
>VUQG01001893.1:12864-25742 GCA_015106755.1 Etia nguti | reverse complement strand
GATGGCCGCCCCTCCCTGAGCCTGGTTCTGCCGGAGGTTTCTTCCTGTTAAAAGGGAGTTTTTCCTTCCCACTGTCGCCAAAGTGCTTGCTCATAGGGGGTCATATGATTGTTGGGTTTCCTCTGTATCTATTATTGTACGATCTACTACACAATATAAAGCGCCTTGAGGCGACTGTTGTTGTGATTTGGCGCTATATAAATAAAATTGAATTGAATTGAATTGAATAGATTACTCCGCGAGGCTCCTGACTACGGTAGCCGTAATGCTCCGACAATCCATCAAGCGGTGCGGCTTCATAGCTTAACAAAGTCGTACTAAAACATTTTTTGACAGATTTTTGAGCGCCGTGTAACACATAAAATCGGTTCGAGGTCAGTAAACACAACCAGAATTCATACATAAGGTACACCGGATTATAAGGTGCACTGTCGATTTTTGAGAAAATTAAAGGATTTTAAGTGCGCCTTATAGTGCGGAAAATACGGTAATATTCAGACTGTTTCTATTTTATATTGATTTGAAGCAAGTCTTGCTGATCTGGGGAACTGGTTACATGTAACAGAGTTATGCTATTAAAGTACAAGATAAATGCAGTTAATCAAACATTACATTGTACGCTTATGGTTTTTTTTAAAGGATCTGGAATTGCAATAATTTTGTTGCTTTGCATCTTTTTGCTCTGCAATGATCTTTGCCCCTCATCAACAAATTAACTCAATTCAGGTTGCTAAGCAACTTGAGTTTGGCATGCCTGCAACTAGCCAACCACGTCAAGGCGGGCAGCCATGTCATTGGAAAGCTTTTCAGTTTTCAGTAGGGAAATTTAAAATATTCCTTTCTAAAATCACAACAGAGGCTCATTATAACACTGTACTGTGTAAAAGCTGTTTACTGAGGGTAATGCTGTAAAAACCAAGTGCATGAATGTTTCTGTGGTGTTTTACTGTAGTTTCAAATATGTAGTTTAAAATGTTTAAAGCAAGACAACAAGTTACAATCATTTGATTTAGTTAAAATCCATCACTCATTGCATTTTAAAAAAATCTATAATCTCTTCCTTACACACGTTACCTTCCTATCATTGCTTACGAGCCGAGCCTGACTTTCTGCTATGAAAGCCTCCATACCCACTATGCCTTAATATAAATGTTAATTAGCTGTTTGCTTGCACACTAGCATACAATTTGCTGGTTAGATGCTATTCAGCACTATTTGTTTCTAATTGGAGGGATAGCGATTGCTCTCTTTCTGACTTATATTTGGCCCACTATGTATAAATGTGATATGAGCCAAACAAAGAAGTACATTGTACACTGCGAGTCTCTTTAGTAAGAGTGTTGCATATAAACTGTCCGTTCTTTACACTTTTCCCTTGGCCTTTGGTCATGAGTTAAGTGCAATCCCATGTTGTAATAGTGTTGTTTTTATGTGTTATGCAGTTAACTTTATTGCACTGTGAATTGGTCCTGAGAACAAATACTCTTCCATTGAAACCATGACACATTATGGGCCACGGTGTCTTGCTTCACTTGTGGTTTTGCATTGTTTGGACACGTTGTGCATTTCATGATTCTAGTCTTTTAAGCAAAAAAAAAAAAAAAGGGCAAGCTAAATTACTCATTCCTTGTGTATTTTTCTTTCAGCTTTTTTTCTGTTGGCTGTGTGTGTTTGACCTAATCTCTCCTGCACTGCCCCCCTCTTTGTCTTTGTCCCTCAAGTGCTGTTAGCTCAGGGATTCTCTTTCAGTTCACTTCTTATTTAGGTTAGATGTACTCGAGTGTTATGGATTCCTCCTTTGCTCAGCAGCAGGATTTTCAAGGCACAGATTCCACCAGTCCTGGCCATCCTGTTTTTTCACTTGTTGCATTACTATTAGGTTATTAACATTGGTGCAATCTGCACAGATACATGCAATTTCTCGGTTTTTTATTGTATTTATTAGGGGTATATGTGGTGGTGTGCTGCTTTGCGAACTGATGCTTGCGTGTGTTTTTGTTTATAGATTTGTGGGTTATCACATGGCCTGGTTGTGTGTGAATACACAGGTTTTTCAAGAAACACAATTAAAAGTGATTTTAAGGGGAAACAAATGTAAGAATGGGTGGTCAAAACACAATTTTTAGCTGTAAATAATGATGGTGAATGTAAAAATGTAACATAAAATGAAGTTCACTTATGTGGACATTGTACTGTCTGCAGTCATATTCCTGCTATCTTGCCTCACGTCTTCCTGGATTCACATCCTACTGAGGTGTGTATTTATCTAGTGTAAGACAAGTAGTTCTCCATAAATATGATAGTGTGCGTCATTGACTGTCTATATTTGAGTATTTACTTCCTTATGTTCTGGTAAACACACTCTAAACACAATCTCCTTTCCAACAAAATGGCATTGACAGTATCAGCATTTAATCTTTTCTTTTAATTGATCTTTTTGGAGCGGGGGGGCTTTGATTCATAATTTTATTACAAGTCTGCTTTAGCTAAAGGTGCAGGCTTGTTCTGACTTATTGAAATAAGGACTGGGAATGAGTGGGGTGGGGCCTTAACACAGTGGTGTGACCAGGAGGAGCGTTAGCGGGAGAGACGTTGGGGGCGAAGCAGGTTTGAGTGTTTGCACTGTGTGAGTTAAAGTGAAACCTTATTCTAACTTTTGCATCTCTGCAGGTGAGACAGGCTGATTCAACAAAAGCTTCTGGATGCAGTGTCTCCTGGGGCTCAGGTGAAAGGTAAGTTGAGCTTTCAGCTGCTGGCCCACTCTTTAATTTCTTAGTAATGAATACACTTAGCTAAATTGGATAGCCATCTGTTTTAGCCTCAGTAAGTCAGGTGGTTTGCATGTGCTGTTAGCATGTTACAGTCCAAGCTTACATGTGCTTGAGTACTTTAAATGTACTTAAATGTACATAAATTTGTGAGCTGATTTTCTCAGTCCATCACCCTGCTTTCAATATCTGACACCAATGTGAGCACATTTTTACCCAGTGTTGCCAGGAGGGATAACTCACTTTCTGAGCAGAAGTAGGGCACGTCTCTTAAGGTGTGAAGCAGACTCTCTGTTTCAGCCAGTTTTTATTACATTTAAGTAGAATATTCTCCGTCTACAGCTATTTGATCAAAGTTTTGGCTAGAGCAGTAAAGTCTGTGTTTGTTCTGTGTTTGTGTACACTAGAGTTTGTACACCATGTGACTTCAGAAGAAGAGAAACAGTTACGAGTGAGATCAGCAGGTTACAGGGTGTGTCTGATTCGTTTGGCTTAGAGGGGAATAAATGTTTGAGGTTTCACAAGGACAGCTGGCCTCAGAAGGATACTTCTGAGAGATGGGCAAAGCCCTAAAACAGGCAGTTTGCCTGGGGAACATGGTGGTCTTTTTACAGAGGCAGGGTGTAATTACTAGTTACTGGCTTTTTCAGCCTTCTGTATTACACTGTGTATTTTTGTCTCTCCTGGAAGGATAAAAATATCTTTGTACACGTTAGATGTACAAATTACAGATTTCACTTAGCTATTTTGCACATCTGTCTAGAGATGGTAACCGTGGATTTTTATTTACTTAACAAATGTAGCCTTGTTATTGTGAAAGATGACACTTTGATGTTGTGGGAATAGTAATAATAATAATAATAATGGCACAGTGATCTTACTTTACTTTCTGTGTGCTGAAATTGTGTTGTAATTATGTAGGTTAGAGGTACTGCTTTGTGTTTCTGCACAGCCCTAGTGTGGTAGCAGACCGTGCCGTGGTAGTTATAAAAAGAGGTACTTGCCCACTCGGTTCAGTACGGAAGAGCTCAGATTCAGCCATGCCAAAGTTGTTTACGTTGGCATGTGCTTGGAGCATGTGTGCTTTAACAGCAAATTACACATTAACCAGACAAATCCGGTACCTAGCAGCTTACTCCATGGCTGAACAGTCAGCAGGAAAATGTTTAACTGCAATTTCTCTCACAGATAACACAATTATGATTTGACTTGCGAAATATATTCATTTTTTATATGCATTTTTCAAGTCGCGCTTTAGTTCAGTATTCAGTGTAATACAATAATATGTGAGCCAATCTTTATATTTTGCTTTCAAGGAGCTAGACTTTCTTGTAAATTTTAAAGTGGTCCCATTTGTTCCCATTTCTTTAGCTGATTCAGTGAAAAAATGCCAAATATGGCACGATTTGACAAGCATAAAAGAGTGTTTTGTAACAGCGAGGTGATTGCCAAAGAGCTATTAGCCAAAAACTTGGCGACACCTGGCTTTAGCTGTCAGATATTCCTGGGCTTGTGTTGTTGGGCATGCTAGGGAAATAATCAAATTGTGTTGCTATATCATCGCTATTGTGATATGTGACTTTTATATCATGTAAAAAGACATTATGATATGCCACAGCCCTACAGTGTGGTGTTGACTTCTTAAGAGACTGGAACAAAAAGCAGTGAGTCTTCTTCTTGTCCTTCAAGAAACTACAAGGAAGACTGCCTAAAAGAGTTCAGACTGTGTTAGAAGAATAAAGATAATCATACCAAATACTGACTGGTTAGAATTGTACCAACTATTTTTGTCTTTGTGACTTGCATAGAATACAGAGTAATCAAACATGAAGTTATTACATTAGATGTGACTGGGCCAAGTTACTTAATCTAAAACTAAAAAAATAAATACTTACTTGGCTCTTTTGCAGTGTAATTGCATGTATTGAGTCCAGTTGCAATTTGGATTTGAAGTCTGATTTGAAACTGTTCCGGATTAACTCACATCCAGCCACTTCTACACCGCAATTTAGTAGAATTAGGATTTTCTACTTCTGACAACTATTTTTGTGGATACTAAGTTATCCAAAAACTATATTATTGTCATTTTAACACCAAATTGCATCACAGTACACACTGGATAAAGATGTAAAGCGTACAAGGAAAGAAACACAAGAGCTTTTTACGGCATAGAAGTGGAACCTGAATGCAATTTTCTCAACATTTCCACTCTGCCACCTCAGCTTTGTTTGTTTCAGTCATTCCACACACACCAGTTTAAACGCAGGGCGGTGATCACATTTTTGTTTACTCAAGTGGGGAGAAGGCAGACTGTTGTAATATTCTGTATCCAATATCTCTGTCAGCTCAACTCTAAAGTTAAATAATGAAATGCCAAATGCCACATTAATGTCTGTGTCACGCATCTGGCTGACTTATTTCACACAAAAATCTAACAGGTTAAAATTTCAACCAAATAACAAAAGACCATAACAATTAATGTTTTTCCTTTTTTAGAAATATGGAAATTGTTAACAGTGGGACGAAATCAATATTTGGGCTTTCTTAATGCTAAAAAACATACTGCTTTGAATAACAAATTAATGGATTTAGCATAACATGGTTGATTTAATGTTCTACATTAGCGTTCACAGCTCACAGGCTTAGCGGTTAGCGCTGACCTTTCAAAACAAGAAGGTCCTGGGACTGATCACCATCCATTACAGGTCCTTTCTAAATGTAGTTTGCATGGGGTTTTTTTTGGGGGGGGGTGCTCTTCACCAAAACCTTAGGACGGGTTAAATGCATCAAATAAATTTCTCTGCAGGGATCAATAAAACTTAATTTAACTTAGAGTAGGCTTCCGTGTTACACAATGTTTGCCTGGAGTCATTTCATTAAAGAATAGTTATACAATCAGGAGCTGACCTTGCAGTAATTAAAGAACAAATAAAATCCAAATTGGTTGTCAGATAGAATAAATTTAAGGAGAGCTAGTAATGGCATCTGCATTGACTATTGTAGAACACCATTCAGAGAAAATAGTACCCGACAGTCTTGTTTAATAAACAAAATAAGACCTAACTTAATGAGAACAATACTCAGTAAATGTGATGTATATTTATTGTGCTTCTCGTGATTTGAAGAGAGGCTGTGTGCATCTTTCAGAGTATTGGTGACACGTGGAGCCCTATAAGAACTGCCTACTCAGTATGAAACAGCATAATGTGAACAGAAATGATGCACCACTATGTGCACACAGTTCAGTTACAGTGCCATTATAAATCTAAGTGGTTGAGGTTCTTGGACATTGGCAAATAAAACAGAAACTGTTTACAAGGCTAAACATCATTAAGGCATGTGTAAAACTATTAAAGTGAAGAGTTATGAAAGTAGTATCTTTAGGTGAAGTACTACTATAAAAAATTAGTCCTTTGTATCTACAGCAAAGACTTGAGGATATGATTAGTGCTCTGGCTGTTTGTGTCAGTGAATAGCCGAGAGCTCCTGCCAGCATCCATAAGTGTTCGTTATTGTGAGATTGATGGGGAGACAGAAAGAGGGCAGGTGGCAGACGAGAAAAAAAAGTGGATAGATGATCTGTGAGAAGTGTTCATCTGTTGATTTCCCCTGAAATGTTTCAAAGGACAAACCTCCTGACTATTACATGATGCAGTTCTTTTCCAGTTATGTGCATAGTCTTGCTTTTTACTGTCCTTTGTGTCAATAAACAAAAAGCCTGCTGTGTTTTTGTGCTATTTTTTAGCACTACCTCTTAGTAATGGTAGTCAGATGCTGCTTTACCTGGGATTTATAGCTGTGACAAACTGGATAAATGAGGCTTCATACAGAAAATTGCATTTTTATTTATGGCGTCTGTACAGCACTGTTTTTTTTTCTCTTTTTTTTGGTCTCCCAATATAATTCAATTAAATGCTGGACAGGATGAACAGAAGTGTAGTCTGCCCTCATTACACTATGTTAATTTAATTCCTCATGTGACAGGACTATCAAGTGACTGTTTGGACAAAGGGAAGAACTTGTAGCAGGTTGACCCAATTACTTCTCATTAAATGCTTTACAAACTACAAGATGTGGCACTGTCCATTCAGTATGCATATGAGATCACCCAGCAGTCCAGTACAGAGTGAACTGCAAACAGCATTTTTTTTTTTTTTGTCCCACAAAACGAGTTTTGCAGCTTGTAAAAGTTGTTTTGAACTCTGCTTGTTTTTCTCTTTTACTGTTCCTCACTGCTGGAAAGAGGAATTAAAGGAGCTCCATGCTGATATGAGGAGGGTATCAGGTCAGGGATTTTGTAACTCAGTTTTGTGAAGATGATTCCAACAAATGCAGTGCTGATTAATTTAAACAGTGCTCTCATTCAGCATTCGTGCTGTTGGAGGCTTAGGAAAACTGTTTTTTTGGGGGGGGGGTTTTGTTGTTGCAAGTTTGCTTCTTAGTTTTATGGTAGAGGACAGGGAAGGACATAAAAGCTATTTTTCCTGGAGCAAAAGGAATTATGCACTATCTGAAAGTTGGTTTATAGATGTAAACAAAGTCTTATTTCATGTGTCCACTACTGTGCAAAAGTCTGAATCCACCCTTCATTTCTTTATATTTAACTTCGAAGGAGCCTTGGAAACATGCTGCCAATGCACTAAAAGCATACTTGGATAGTGTTCCATTGTGTGGTTTTCTATTGGTCATAAATCAGCCATCCCAGAGCCTGAACTTAACATTAATGAACCAGTATAGGATCATTTTGACAGAATTTGGAGCAAAAGTTAGCCGGCATCCAAAGAAAAGCTTTGGAGTATCCTTCAAGAAGTCTGGAGAACCATTCCTGAAGACAACTTAAAAGAAATGACAGTAAAGCTTCCCTAAGACAGTTCAGGCTGTGTTGAAGAATAAACGTGCCAAATATTGACTTTCAAGTCTGTTAGAGTTGCACAAACTCTGTTTTTGCCTTATGCACGGTATTTCCATTTATGTTTGCACATTTAAATAAATTGATACACCTTTTTCATATAGTGCATATAGCTTTGCGGTAGCTCCGCGTTAATTTGCTTGCTTTTTTTTGCTGTCTAGATTTCCTGTACACCAGAATGCACTGACCATGTAGATATCTAGCCAGCAACATTAATCAAGCTTAAGTGTTTTTCAAGTGAACGGTGTGTAACAGCACAGGCTCAAAACTTGCACGGAGCTCTAACCTTACTGCTTATTTTCCCTGGAGCATTTGCATTTTATCCTGTTTGTTCATTGATAAAGTCACGTAGCTTTAACACTTCTTTTTTGTTATTGTACTGACTATCAGTCAGTTAATGTTTTGGCCATGACATACCAAGCTGATAAGAAATCGGCAGAAGTAGGAGAGTTTTATCAGGTTGAAAACAGACATTCCAGTAAAAATGGATTATTTATTGCAGAAAGTACGAGACATAATTTGGTGTTTGGAATATTATAATACAAGGAATCTGCAATCAGCTTCTGCCCTCATCTGCTCTCTGGGTTGTTTTTTGCGTTACCGTTATCCATCTGACACCTTGTCATCCGTTATCTCTTGACATCTTAAGCCACGCAGCCTCCCTCTCTCTGCTGGCAGGCATCTTTGTTCCAGTCCCTCACACCTCCTGTCTCTCCAGCAGAGAGAGACAGTCTCCCCTGAGGACCACACTTAGCCAGGCTCATAACCTGTGCTGATTTATCATACAGGTTCATTTAGACTCAAAAACAAACTCTTCTGTTGTTCTAAATAACATATAAAGAAATTAATTAAAGGACACAAAATTCCAATGCTACTAAAATTCACCACTTTCTCTATGTTACAGCTAAATAGATTTCTATATATAAATATGTGTTGGCATGATTCTGATTGATTACATGCAGTGATAAGAGCAAAATTAGCCGATGCATACATTAAATGAATCCAAAGGTAAGTTGTTGTGCACATTTTTTTGAGTGCAAGATAAGAACACTGTTTTGAACACATTAGGGACTGAGGCCTGCTTATTTTTTTTTCTTTATTTAATTTTTGAAGTGTCTTACAACTTATTGTTACCTTTTCTTGCAGAGAAGGGTTTGGTGCTATAAAAATGCTGTTATAAAGCTGCAGGGCTTTTAATTCACCACAGCAAGTTGAAGTAGAGCAAAAGACTGTATCTAATTTGCGTTGCAGTGATATTTAATTCAAGATGCAAAGGGATAAGAAAATTGGCTCACACTGACTGCTTTTTCATGGCTTTAGTTCTTTTTTGGAATGGAAATGCAGGGACTTGGAACTGAACAGAAGGCAAGGAAAGATATGATTGGAGTGCCGCTGACAATAAGTTCATTCTTATTTGAACTGCATATTTTGACTTTGTTTTTTTTTTTTTAATTTTAGTTTTCATTTAACGATGTGAAGAAGGACCCAGGTTCTCAGATTGCAGTGGTGAAGTGGTGGGGGCTTGTCTTCCCATAGCTAGAGTTGAGATTAAATATAGCAAACATATGTGTAATATATGGCATCATTTTTATTTTGTCTGTACTTCTTATCTCATTTATTATCAATACTTAGAGCACCTATTGCGTTTTTACTGGTTTTATCATACCCCACACACCACACCAAACTTAACTACACTCAAGTGTTTTTGTAGCTTTTAGACCATGGGTGTCAAACATAAGGTCTGTGGACTGGAATTGGCCTTGCTCAGTCTCTACGATTCTCTCACCATGACTGTTCAAACTACACCAAAGGAATTTAGTAATAGACTAAATGACAGAAAAAATTTTTTATTATCAGCTATAAAAATTTATCTTTATTACAATGGGTCAAAAAAATTTAAAAAGCCTATTTTCTGTGAATTAACAAACACTTCCTGCTTTATAATTACATTACAGTCTGGGCAATGAGCTACCTGAACTTTTTATCTAATTTTACAAATTTATTTCTCAACATTTAAGCCCAAAGAGTCGTCCTGACAGATTTCTTTTCTTAAATACAGCAGTTTCTATATCAGGTTGAAAACTGAGATATAATGTTAAAATTGCACATCTTTTTCTTGTACAAAAAATATCTCAGAGATTAAGCTTACTTACTGACATTGACAGAAAGGAGAATTTCACTGATCCAGACCACTTGAGATCAAAGTGGATTGTATTTGACCCAAGATGTAAAATGAGTTTGACATCCCTGCATTAGCAGCTAAAACAAGGAAAAGAACATTCAGCATTGTTTCACTTGCTCATTTGGCCCAGCTTTATTGGGAAGGGAGAAAAAAACAAAAAATTCGGGCTTTGCATTACATCTTAAGGATCAGGATAGTTAAAACTGGGCTTGACCTTGTAGTTTCAAAGTAAATTGATCTTGACCCATCTTCTTCCCTGACATAGTCTGACATTGTGTCGTCCTGAAATGGATCTTGCTAGCAAAGGCTGGAAAAGTACAGTACATTATCTCCTCCACGCAAATCTTCCCATTGAGTGAAAACATCACCCACCAGGTTTCATGTTAGCAGCCCAACTTTGCTAGATATGCAGGATTTATTGTTGAACATTGATGGTTATTCTGAGAGGGGTTTTGGGAAGTTGAGTGTTAAATGACTCGATGAAAGATTCTTTGTCTATTATGACTTACAAAGATGCTCTCTGTAGCACGGGCCAAGCTAAAGTAGCAACACCAGCACAGACACTAAAAGTAGCACATATTGCCAGTTCCATATGCACACTGCCATATGGTGACAACACACAGCTATAACACGTAGGCACAGGTAATACACATAGCATCTGTGGATTACCAATGCAATCCCATGTTGGGCATTTACGATGTGGAGTCGTAGTTCTCACTTTAGTTATTTTTATTTATTTTGTTAATAGGTCATACACACAGGACTTAAAATACATGTGCTAGTCTTGCATACAGTATGATGAGGGAAAGCTCGGTGTTTACAACCAGCAAAAACTAAATGGCATGAGATTGAACAGAAGGATTTGTAGATAAGGCGGTAAAACTTGAACACTACTTAAAGAGGTCTTGATTATATGATATGTGATTGCTATATGGTTGCTTTCTTTCTTTATACAGAAATCTTCATCATCTTTGCACATGGCTTTTCTCCTAGTCGGCCTCAGTCATGTTTGAGTTATTTTCTTAGTGTGTTTGTGTTGCATGTGCTGGTGCACGTACCTTATTGAGGTGTCAATTTGCAGCTGTTAATTTTCGCATACTTTCAGATCCATTAATATGTCAGGTTAGTCTCACTGTCACCAGCAACATCCTCAATCATGCTAAAGCAGCATTGTACATGTATTTTTGATGTTCCAAGAGGAGGAACGTCAGAAAAAAGAAAGTAAAGGAGAGCGTGTCTGAACAAGTCAAAGTCAAGACTGCAGCATGTCAGAGTCAATTACTGAGGTTGTCTGACACTTGAAATAGTAAGCTAGGCCCTCTGTTTACATGCACATGTCCATGTATGTTTGCATGTTTGTTAATGTCCACATTTTTTTTTTCTTCTCCATCAACTCAGTCTGGCTAGGCTGCCCTAAGGCTAGTTTTCTCACACACTGCATCCCCTGGCCTGGATCCATCATATATGGAGCCAGCTGGCGTGATCTGTCTACCAGGTCAAACATGGCTCCAGTGTGTTGTCTTGGGCCCTGCTTTTTAGTCAGACTTATTCTGTGAAAGCAAAAACAAAAACTGCAATTGTTTTTGCATAATGTCAATCTGGAGTTTCTGAAAAGAAATAACTGCTAGTTATTTTCAGTGTTCTCTAGATACCTCTTTTCTTTGAATTATTGTGATTATTATTTTTTAAATGTATTTCTTTTTTAATTAGTCATGTTAAAAACACATGCATGCACACACATACACACTAAGCAGCAAGAAGACAGGGTTAATTACCTTGTTGTTTTAAAAAGAGAGGGTTGGTAGAGGTTACATTTTTCTATAGAATAATGCCTCTGTGAAAAGAATGTACATTTGGAAAGCAGACCTGAGTCTGACTTTTCACACTCAATATGTTTTAGATCTGTAGTTTTTTTTTTTGATTCAGCCATAAAACTGGTTCAATTTACCGATAAATTTATTGGGTTAATCTTTCTTAAGTCTCTCAGGTTTGCTCCCACCCCCTTTGTACGGAATCCTGGTCTCGTTTACTCATTCATGACAGAAGCCTCTGTTCAAAATTGTGTTTATCATGGAAGGTTTGATCTTCTGCCAGTCTAACCTGAAGCACGAGGGACAGTTGAAACTCTTTGACTAACTGGCAAATCCTTAGCCCTTCTCCACGCAGGCCACTTATAATGTTTGATAGCTTTCCTGACCTTAATATAAACTGAACTGATCAGGAAGAATAAGATAAGCACATAAAATACTACCATAGGGTGCAACTGTTGACCTTGCTGCATAAAATAGGGTAGGGACCACCCCAGTCTTTTATAGACTGAAGTGGACTTTCCTATTTAAGGTAAGATCAAATGAGAAATCTGGTGGGGAGGCATTTTCTCCATTTGAGTTCCTTAAAATATGCCAGCACCCCCACAACACTCAGAATAGAACAACTAAACCACACATCCTCCCACAGTTACAAAATTAGACTGTCTCCGTTTGTTTCCTACAGTGACAGAAGACCTGCACTAGTTCTACCTTTCTGGTGTGCTGTTAAACACAATAGCTACAATTGTTTGTTTAAAGAGTCGGTGTATAGTTGTCAGCAGTTCTAAGGCACCCTTGTGTTTTGTATTCAGGCAGCAGTTCTAAAAGTGGGTGAAGCTTTTGACCAACTACCATATTTTTTTTTTTTAACTACGTTTGATTGATGCTGAAATATCTGGGTCAGCTTGTAGTTAAGGATGGAAATTACAGAGCGCTTTTAAATCCAAGCTTTGCAGCATTTAAGGAGGGTTTTTTTTAAAATAACTTCTCACTTGTGTTGAAAATGCAGAATGAATTTGGACAAAATGTGTCCTTTTACCTCTCCGTCTGTTATGACTTGGTTTTTATGCACTGTTTTTTGTTTTTTTTCACGTGATGTGGCTGAGGATGAGAAATTATGCATATTCTTTTCAAATAATAGGAATATAAACTTTATGAGCAGTCCCTAAGCAGGAGTTAAAAAAAAAAAAAAAAAAAGGGAAAGGGGGGGT